>VUQG01021484.1:18360-30926 GCA_015106755.1 Etia nguti | reverse complement strand
TTTTTTCCCTTTGGTTAGTCTTTTGTTACTTTGTTATTCTTACATGTTTTATGTCATTAGCTAAATTTTATTTTAATATTAGAGTAAATACAAAGTGCAGTTTGTAAAAAGTGGTTAATCTGTAACTGATGAAACCTCAAATTCTATTCTCTATCAAAAAGTCCTGAAGGACAATGTTTGGTCTTTAGTTTGAACTCTGGAGCTCAAGCACACCTGGGTTATGGAGCAGGACAATGATCTGAAACACGCCAGTAAGTCCACCTCTGAATGGCTAAAAAAAAAAATCTAAATGAACCCTCCTGTATGGCTGAATCATGGCCAAAACTCCGACACAGCAATGTGAAAGGCTCTTTGCAGTGTATTGTAGATGCTTGGTTTCAGTTCTTTTTGGGTGGCAGACCTAGGCAGAGATTTTAGGGAGGAATGACTTTTTCACACAGGACCGGGTATGGTTTGTATATTTTGTTCTCTTAATTTAAAAACTGCATTTTTATTTACTCAGGTCATCTTTGTCTGAAATTAAAATTGGTTTGATCTGAACCAAGAAAAGTGGTAAGAAAAGAGGAATGGGGCAAATAATTTTTCACAGCACTGTAGCTCCATATCAGGTAATATCTACTTACATGTTGAACTAAATATGCAATGACACTTTTATATTGAAGTTAATGTGGAAAAAAGAGCACAGCAGTTCACAAGAAAATGACGGAAGCAGGTGGAGGACAAGGACAACCTGATCTGTATACCCATACAAAAGTCAGTGCTCGGCAGTGCGGAAGACAGGATGTGGACTCAAAACAAAGCTTGAATGCAGGTAATTTACAATACAGAGAAAAACAAATAATACGCAGAGCACAGAATCCAAAAAAGTAGAAGACTCTCTGAATGCAGAACAAAGAAACACACAACCATGAGGGAGAACTCAACAACGGACAAGGGGAGCCTGAGACAAAACACAGGACAATGAGGGTATGGGTAACAGGTGGGAACACAGCTGGTGATAGTTAATAATGAGTCTTGGTAAAAGTAAACTAACTACAAGACCGAGAACATCACCCACCAAAATAAAACAGGAAGTGCAACAGCAGAACAGGGAAAGCACAACTAACTTGACACAAATCACAAAGAGACAAGCAGAGACACGAAGGCTAAGTCAGACATGGAAATAAACAGAGACTCAAGGAATAAAACACACCACAGAAGTAGATGTGACACAAAAACCTTATAATATAAATATAACCAACCAGCAAATGCTGCTACGAAAAAATATAAAACTCAGAACAAAAGACTCTCAAAGAAACCCTGAGTTCAAGACCCAGGGACCATGACGCAACATCCACGAGCGGAAAATTAGATGTTTTTGTTTTTTTAAGGGAATGTGGGTTCACTGTGTTAAGGATTTAAGATTGAGTGTTTGCAGAGTATTGAAAAAAATAGAAGCCCTAAAATAGCACCCTGAACACCCTGTAATGTTACCCAAGCATTGCCCCATTGGCAGCTTATTCATTGCGGGCACTATTTATTTATTCTTGATACACTTCTGAAAAACTCACCAAACCAAAAGGAATGAAAGCCCACTTTCCACTGTTCCAATCAAACATGGAATTTAACCTGGAAACTGTATCAGGTTCCACAGCTTCCAGATTTATGTGTGAAACTGTGCATGCACTGTTTGTTTCCCACTGTGGTTACAATATCTTCCAAGGCCCCCAGTTGGCCCCATTCCTTAGTGCATACAGCATAAACAGTAGCCCTTAATGCAACATACTTCATGTACTTCATAAATCCTTAAATAACAAAAGTGAAGTAAACTGGCTCTGCTAGTTTGCTGCATACATTATACATGTATTTGCCAATGGCAAACTCACCCACCTTGAGAAATTGGTCTTGTCAAACCAACTAAGGCCATAGCAGCAAAAGTAATGTATTAAATCAAGTCAAATATTGAAAATCAATCCAATTTTTCACACAAAAAATCAAACATGACTTAAAGAATAAGCCAATCACTGGGGTTGCTGTAGCTCACAAGGTAGAGCAGGTAAGATTGGTGATTTGATCCCTGCTGCTCCAGTCTGCATGCCAAATATCCTTGGGCAAGATACCAACCCCAAGTTGCTCTGTGCTTTGGGTGCTCAGGTAGAGTAGACTGCTTTATACCAGTCCAGTTTGACACTTTGAAAGTTTCTCCTTGTAATCTACCTTTGAGCAGAGTCTGAATGAATCAATGAGTATAGAATCTATAAGAGAAAGGACAGTATAAAACACAGCAGCAAAATATACTTAAGTGATCTCAAGTAATTAAAACATGCATATTTGGAAAGACCACAACCACAATGGGTACCCTTGAAACACTCCTTCACTTCAAACACATAACTTGTGCTTCTCATAAAAAAAAGTAATAATAAAAAAAACTCAAAGGAAAAAAGGAGATGGTAGGGAAAAAACAAAAACAAATCAGGAAGAAACTGGAAATGAGTGCAATTCATGCATAACTTCAAACACTCCATCTTCAAAGTTGCATAACATTAAAAACCAAACCCACTCCAAGCTCTAAACATCAAAAACCAGCCAGCATCGCTGGGACACTGCTGAGTCTGCTGGGCCATGCCCTCACTCTGAGGCACAGCATGCACCCACCCTCCTCTTCATCTTCATCCTTTGTCATCCCTTGCTATTGTCCTCAGGGCATTTGTTGATGCAACGCAATGCAGCTTTATGGGTAAGAGGAGGGCCAGGTGGTAACACGCATAATGACCCAAGGGCAGGCCAAGAGAATGTGGAGATCCTCTGAAATCTTTCCACCAGGATGCCTTTTAGTCCACACGCATATATATTTTTCTGTTTGTGCATGAGAGCCTGCAATGAAAAAGACAGACGACACAATGCAGTGGTTCCCAACCTGTTTGTCACTCATTGCCCGTTTAGATGTGCTCTTTCTAAACTGTTATTTAACAATAGTGATTAATGATTTCAAACAAGTGCTAAGATGATATGTATTGTGCGTGTCAAACATGATATTGTACACTCACTGTTCTTTTTGAAATGTCATCTGAATGATGTTCCTAATCTTCACAGTGCTTTAAAGTAATGCACAGCTGAAAGTTGTTTAAAATAGTTTATAGAACTGTCCCATGACCTTTCTCTTTCCCTTTGCATTATTAGGATCTTCATCCTCCATGTATGCATGTACAGATGCCTTGGGAGCATCTGTATCCAGAGTTAGGTTCCTTAGGCTAGATGCCCAAGATCTACCTCGGATATGAGCGAGAAAGAGATAACTGAAACCGTATCTGCCTCGATGTCACCCGAATTAACAAGGTCCACATCAGGTGTTGAGGAACCAGGACACACTGATGAGAAGTGGGCTACTGGACCAAGAAGGCGTAAATGGATGAGGACAGGGTGCTCTTGAAATGCTACTATGCAAGAAAGCCCAGCGGTTAGATGGCCTATGGAAACTTTAATACCCAACATCCCGACTGGCAGCAAAGCAATTAGTAGCTCAGTGTTCCAACATTCAAAAGAAGGAACTGCTATCACAACTGGATGTTGATGAGGTACAACAATAAAGGTATGGCAAGGGGGAGCCAGGATTTCAGGTCAGGGAGGAAATATCATCACACCCACTAAAGATTGGGTACCAAGACCCAAGTGCAACTGAAGGTGCGTTGAGTGTGAGAGCAGCTGACCTGAGCGATAGGATCATGGCAAAGCTAGAAACCTGTATCCTCCTTGGCCAGTTACCAAGACTACATGAAGTACCCTCTGAAGGTCTACTAGAAGATGTGAATGCAGCACTACAACCTACTGCAACAATCACCGCAACAAATCAGCTGATCTATACCAAGCAGCAGTGATCAGTGAGATGCTTGGCTACAAAATGAATGGCCACATGGAGCAGTACCCTCCATGGAGAAGGAGACTAGAGGCCAAGATCAAGGCAGTGCAGAGGAAATAAGCCAACTACTGGAGCTGCAGAAAGATGTGATGAAGAAAGCCATACCTAAGAAGTACAGCAAGCTGTCCATACCTGAGACCTTGGAAACTCCCAAGCAAAGACTCACAGCCTTTGCCACCTTCTTGAAGAGGTACACCAGAGAGATCAAAGGCAGGAGAATAAACCAGGTGTTCTCCACAAAACCAGCCAAGGTGTACTCTCATAACAAAAATGCTCACTGGCTAATGGATCTAAGAGCAAACGACAGCAACCTCCCTGAACAGGGTCCAGTAACCATCACAGTGGCAGCCATCCAAGAAAGGGTCTCCAGTATGAAGAGTTGGACAGCACCAGGCCCTGACATGGTTCACGCCTACTGGCTGAAGAAGCTGACTGCACTCCACAAGCGTCTGGCTGCTAGTTGACGAGAGACACCCGGAATGGCTAACCGAAGGCCAGACAGTCCTGATCCTCAAGGACCCCCAGAAGGGACCAGTCCCATCCAACTACCGGCCAATAACCTGCCTCAGCACCATGTGGAAGCTCCTGTCAGGCTTCATAGTGGCTAAGATGAACAGGCACATGGCTCAGTACATGAGTGGGGCACAGAAAGAGCAGGAATGCCAGAGGTGCAAAACACCAGCTACTGGTAGACAAAGCAATTGCTCAAGACTGCAAGACCAGGTTCACCAACCTGTGCACTGCCTGGATTGATGATAAGAAAGCCTATAACTCAATGCAGTAGTACAGAATAGTATACTACTACATGCTATAGTATATAGCATAGTATACAGGAATATCTGTGCCTAGTATGGCCTGGAATTCCCAAGGTCAAAATGGGACATGCCCTCTAGGGTGGTTGAGAATGACCGAGCTGAGATCCTGTGGGACTTTCAGATACAGACAGACAAACTGATGATGGCTAACCAACTTATTAGTGGCGGACAAGCAAAGGAATATGGCCGTAGTAGCTATACCAAGTGATGGCAGCATCAGGAAGAAGGAAGATGAAAAGCCTAAGAAGTACCAAGGGCTCAGAGAAGAGCTCGAGAAGATGTGGAGGACGATGCCAACAGTGGTCCCCGTGGTAATCGGAGCACTCGGTGCAGTGACCCCCCCAGCTGGGCGAGTGGCTCCAGCAGATTTCTGCATGTATTTTTCTAACATTATTTTCTTTTATACAAATTTTATAAACTTGTTGCAGACTCTAAACTAAATAAATGATGGGCTTATAATGTGTAATTTAAAATGTTCACAGTACAGTTTAGATAAAATCTTTAATGTTATTTGTAATCTCATGCCAGTTAGACTATTTCATGTTTGATATGTTAGAAATTTCCCCTTGTGGGACGATTAAAGGATTATTCTAGAACACATGTTACATGTTACATGTTACATCCAAATGTACCAGTGTGTATAAATGTGTGCAAATATACACTTTAGCTCAAACATCTGGATAAAATTTGGTAAAATTCTGAAGTGTTCGATTTACATAATAAGTCGTACAGCAAATGTCTTAAACTTTTCAACTGCAAGTCAGACCAAATTTGTTCAAAGTAAAAACATTTTTAAGTTAGTTTGAGTGACTTGAGTGAACCAAGCTGTAAAAAACAAAAGATAACCACTTCCAGTTGTGCCAGCTTTAAGTGACTATTTGAGATAAAACTACATTAAAAGAAAAATAAATGTTGAAAGAAAAGACAAAAGGGTAGAAGTAAAAAACACTTTCAATTAACTGAAGGTTTGACCTTATATATGTGTGTCTAAGTATCCAGTTTAAGATAAATTACCAATACAAGACCAGGGCCCTTGTTTAAATGGCATTAAAATGGAAGGAAATGTTTTAATTCTTGTCTTTAATACACAAAACACAAAAGTTAGGTGTAATGTGAGGCAATTAACATTTATGAATGAAAAGAGAGGAAAATACTTTTAATGTTTCAGGAAAATCTCAAAGAGACAAATACATTGTAGTAATAATAATCTGTCTTTCCAGTATCAGACAGGAATTAGAAAAACACACAAACCAATGATTGGTGCAGTCAACAAATCCAGTATCAGAGTATTAGTATGAAAGTCTGAATTTAAATCTGAATTGCTGTGGAATTAAACACCATAAACGGCAGCAGCCACTTCTGCTCAGTTGTTGTTTAATCTGATTAGTTTGTTTTTCTCAATGAATACCACTGGCATATGATTTTAGAACATCTTTTTGTCTGGTTCATACTTTGGTGTGTTATACTGTGGTTAGCACTGCTGCCTAACAATGAGGAGGTCCTGAATTCAAATCCAGTGGTCACCTGGGTCCTTCCTGTGCCTCTGTAGGTTTTCTGGATACTCCAGCTTCCTCACATGGTCCAAAGACATGCATTTTGGGTAAACCTTTGATTCATTCTCTATTGGCTGTACTGTAGGAGTGAGTGTGTCTCTGTGTCATCCCCGTGATGGAAAGGCGACCCTTAACTGGATAAGCAGTTAAGAAAATGCATTGATGGATAGGCAGAGGTTTCCTACTCTTTGTCTGCAGCTTTCTGAAAACTGTTTTCATAAAGATGAAAATTGCCTCGAGGGTGCCAACAAACAGAAAAGTGGTCAGAAAAAAATTAATGTGACAACATATTGTATTAATGAGGAAAAACAGATAGCAGCGTTTGGCTCACACCCTGTATGTTTGGATGGTACACGTGACTTTTATCTGTGTGTCTGTGTTCTCTTGTGTCCAGGTGACGATGCATTCGATTCTTGTCTTTCAATGATTTTTCTTCATCACGTGGATCAAAACAAGGACAACTAAACATTTTAATAAGCTTCATTTATTTAAGTTGCAAACAAAAGCAATCAATATAGATTTTTTTTGTTTATTTTGAGTTACTATCATTTTGCTTTGATAGCATCTTTTCCTCAGCTAAGTTGGTCAGCATACACACTGCTGTGTGATAAAATACATTATGATAGAGATGTATATATTCAGACTGTCGGTTATGTGCAGAAACTGACACAATGTCAACAAAAACAGAGGTTATAAACTGGGCTGAACAGTTGGAACTATGTGAACTTTTTTATTTAAAACAGTGCACCAAGAGGGAGTCTTAGGTAATATTAAAACCTACACCTCGGGCACCTTTACACACTATACAACCAATAGAAAGAGCCTGCTTTAAACATCACAAACCAGTATGCATAATTACAACTACATGCATGTAACAGTAATGTATGTTTTAGATAGCACAGTGGACAAAGCACAGGAGACATGTTCTCTGCCCGAGTGGATCCATGAACTCACCAAACTGGAGAAGTTCAAGTCTCCATGTTAGTGCAGAATCTCCTCAGCACAGTTTTATTTGTTTTGGAGTGAGACTATACTTTAAAGCTAGCTGTACAAGCTGGTGAATGAAAAAAATGAGGAAAAGACATGACAGATATTTCCCAAAACTCAATTTTATCCATCAGTTTTCTTCTGATTATCCAGTTCACCGTTAAAGGGGGGCCGGGGCCTCACCCACTGGCTAAGAGGCCGGGTACACACTGGACAAGTCACCAGTCTATTGCAGGACTAACACAGAAGAACAGGTAACCATTCACACTCACATTTACTGTCAGTGTCCTCATTACTGCAAGTTACCTCTATTGCTGCTGAAGCATTAAGCTGCTGTTAAATGAAGCACTTCCTTAAGCTTGGTTGCAGCTTGAGGGAGTTATTGCAGTTGTGTCTGGTGAAGTTACTAACATTACTTAGTTTTACTTAGTTGTTAAAGTGTATCAGAATTTGGCTGAGGAAACACAGGAACCCTGGAGGTAATAGGTAGAATAATGCTATAAGGAAGTGAAATGTAAAACCACACTGAATAACTGCTTTTATTATTTGCAGTTCAGTTCATATTAATAATAATCACCAGGTTCTTCTTTAAAATACACCTTTAATGCTTATTTCTAGTTGCATATCTTTACTTCACAGCCCCACTCAAAAAGCTTTGTATAATTTACTGTTAAAAAAAATCTCTATTTATCTGATACTAGTCCTCAATTCATTCAGCATCTGAAACAAGCAATTTTTGGTCTTGCCCATTTAATCATATCTGAGCTTATTTTGTCAGTAATAAATGTATATATTACTGACTGTGCAAAACAGCTAACAAAGGACAAAATCTTCTGCAAACTTTTGCAAACACTAAAGATTCCTCTGTGATGTGTTGTGAACAAACAACTAGCTAGCTTTTTTAAAAATGACTGTAGAAATGTATACTATATATGATATAAAATAACAAAAATAATAATAGATCTCCTTTACTCAGTTTGCCATTTACTCTATATCCTAAATTATCAAATGAATTTATGTCGTTAAAGACTGCTTATATTTTTGAATAGTTCCACATTGTACAGCCACTTGTGAACCACAACACTGGTATGCAGTGCCCAGCGTATGCAATGAGCTCAATGAGGATCAATCGTGAGATGACGGCAAGCACACAGCAACTACAAGTGCAAAGTCTTAGCATGTCCCCATTTAAGAAAGGGCAAAAGTACTGGAGGCAGCATGGACTGAAAACACAGCCAAAGTGTAGCAGCACACTTCTTCAAGTCTTCACTTGGCTTTTCCCCTTCTTTGTCTTCTGACAAATTCTCCAATATACTGATAAACACATACAAAATCCCACCCACGCATTCACACAGAGAAAGCTCTTCAGAAGCGCACCTTTCCACCCACATATGTTGACACACACTCATGAACAAACTGGTAATGTTCCATCAAAGCTTATAGCACCCATTAAAACATGGAGACACACATGGAGCCATGCTTGTAGTTGACACCCACACACTCTTGAATGGCATGCCTTTCCATCATTGCAATTGCTGGTGACAATCATGTACCTCACTTAATTGCACCTGGCTAATTGTTGAGATGCCACATTACCATAGAGATTTTCGATGATAAGGCACATATATAATAAAGGATGAATATACATATATATATATATATATATATATACACAAGGGCAATCACAAAAGTAAGGTCTCCTATTTCTTTAGAACTATATTCTAACTACAAACAACCGTTTATTTTCTATAATATTTACATCATTTTAAAGGTTGTAGAATTATTTATTTTTTTACATAATCACCATTTCGGTCGATACATTTTTGTAAACGCCGTGGCAGTTTTAGGATGCCCGTGTCACACAAGCTCACCGCCATGTCCTTCAGGAAGCGTTGAACCTCATCTTTCACCTCTTCGTCGGAGCAGAATGTATATATATATATATATATATATATATTCATTTTTCTGGTTGATGTTACAGTTCTGTAATGTCCTCATATAATCACAAAATTATTTAAGCATGCTCTCTCATAGATTTTCTCTTTTTCCTCCCAAATACACACACAAACTGTGCACTGCACAATGTACACTACAGGGCACACACATTGCCTGAAGGATTTTAATTTGAGATGCAGACTCTGGTGTCATAGTGAATGATATTAAAAGTCGTATCATGAATAAATCAGGAGACAGAGGACTCACCTCAGCAATGTGACAGATAAGCAAAGAGAAACAGCACACAGGAGGAGACAAAAAGATGGAGAGAGGAAAAGGTTCGGGACTGGCAGAGGAAAGACCAATAAATAAAGCCGCTTGCATTTTAACAATACAGCCAGTAGCACTGTTTGATGGAGGCCATTAGTTTATGGCTTTACCCAACAAGGCTGTAATTACTTTACTGCTAAATCTACCACATACGTGCATCTGTTACCTGAGCACCGCAGAAGGTTTTTTATGATTGTTAACAAACAGGAGACATGTTCATAATGGGGGCTTCATTTGTAAGAAATCACTCAGTTGTAACATCAACAGAGATTGACAATTTGTCTATTTGTCATGTAGTTACTGAACAACACAGAACGATGCAGGAGAGCAGTGCAGCCAAACTATGTAAAAGGGCAAGAATTCATTCAAACCTGTCAGCTATTGAGATCAGGCAGGAACACAGATGATGAATGACGCGCTGGCTTAGGTGTCAAACCTGGAAGACTTAAATACTCTCTCACACCAGCAGTTGTTTGTGTTGCATGTAAGTTGTATAGTTGCCTATACAACTAAACTGCAGGTTCCTTGCATTATTCCAAACTCTGTCCTGACTTGTTTTCTCACAGAAAATGCAGTATGACAGAAAACGTCCACAGCACCAGTAAGCTGTCCATACCTGAGCCTACTGTGACAAAGATGTTCTATTTGCATTCCAGACTTTTGGTTGTGATGACCTGCTCTATCTACGCTGACGTTTGTGGATTCTGTTTTCATTAAATCATCCAAAACCCTGATTAACGGCTTGACACCATTTGACTTGTTAAAGACTTGTCACTGTTAAAAGCAGGTACTCACCATTGGTGACTAGAAGCTGAAATTGTGCCGTTTGATTTTGTATTCAAATGGCTGTTAGAATTTGGCTGTTCTCAGCAACATGTCAGACATTAAATCAGCTGGCCGCAGTTCATGTCAAAGTTTTGCAGTCACGCCTAAAACATATGTTTCTTTATTTGTACCAACAAACATTTCCATTATGCTAACCTTCTCATAGTTTCCATCTGAAGGTATTTAGGTAGGATAAAACAGAAAATATGTGAAAACATTTATAAATAATTCTGTCTTGCACATAATCATTGACCAAACCAAATTTATTTGATAAAATAAATGGCACCCATGAGCTACAGTTTCAGAAGGGGACAGGTGCTAGAATTAGATTTTTGTTTTTCCGGGGAAACAATACTTGTGTCATAAAAGATGTAAACCACCATTCTGAAAACAGACATTTTAATATCCTTCTAAAATGTTGTTTAACCAAGTTATTCTCCAGACTGTATGCTGATATGGGGATGATGTGCTAAATCACATAGTTCACCTACAGTATTATGCATGTTATCAATCAGGATGTTAGTGCTCATAAGAGCATTATTTAAAATCACAAATGCTGCTTTGGTGCTGTTAGTGGCAAAAGCAGCAATGTTTACATCCAAATACAACGGGGGGAACAAGAGATACTGATATCAGTTTGTGGTTAATTTAAGGACAAGCCAATAAGACTCTGCATGGTATGATACAAGGCAGAATAAAACCATGCAGAACATGAACAACAGTGTAGATTCAGCATTTTAATGAGACGATCGGAACCTTACTCATCTGATAAATGTAGGATGACATTAGCCTGGTTAAGTATAAACACTAAATTCAGGGCATTAGCTGTGTTTGTTTGTTTGTTTGTTTGTTTGTTTGTTTGTTTGTTTGTTTGTTTGGAGTGTAATTTTTTATGCTATGATGCCTTAAACACACAAACATGTGACTCCAGTGCTATACTTCCTACTGCAATTTAAAACTAATGTAAACTTCTCAGGAAATAAAAAGTGAATATTCCTCCTTGTGTCCAGGTTCCATGTTTCCACGTTCCAGGTATCCATGACAGTTGTCATGTTCTTCGTTTCCAGAGTTTGCGCGTTTAGTTAGAGTATTTCGTTTTCTCAGTTTAGTTCTAGTTAGTTTTCCTCTTGAGTTTTCTTCCTGCCTTTTGGGTGTGTATGTTTTTTTATCAGCCCCCAATAAACAGCCCGCCTTCTGTTTGAATCATCCACGTCCCCTGTGTGTCTGCATTTGGGTCCACTAATCTCCACTCCCACTGTCTTCATACATGTCCTGTACCAGTGTCACATACACTACCAGTCTAAAGTTTTAGAACACCCCAATTTTTCCAGTTATTCATTTCAATTCAAGTCGTTCAAGTCCAATGAATAGTTTGAAATGGTACAAAGGTAAGTGGTGAACCACCAGAGGTTAAAAGAAAGGTAAGGTTACTCAAAACTGAAAAATAATGTACATTTCAGAATTATACAAAAAGGGCATGTTCTGGTTTAGGACCCGGATGGCTTGGGGATAGAAGCTCCTCATGAGTCTCTCTGTCCTTGCCCGGATGGTGCGGAACCTTCTGCCTGGTTGCAGAAGTTGGAACAGATTGTTGCTGGAATGGGACAGTTCCTTCAATATCCGAGCTGCTCTAGTCCAACATCTCCTGGTGTAGATGTCCTGAAGGGAGGGGAGAGCACCCCTCACCATCAAAAGGCACCCTAAGTGCCTTGGGGGTGGCTGTAGCTCAGGAGGTAGAGCTGGTCACCTACTGATCGGAAGGTTGGTGGTTCGATCCCTGGCTCCTCCAGTCTGCATGTCAAGTGTCCTTGGGCAAGATACTAACCCCAACTTGCTCTCCGATGCATCCATCGGAGTATGAATGTGTGTGAATGTACTTAGAAAGCACTACGTATAGATAAAGTGCTTGCGAGAATGGGTGTGATTGGGTGAATGAGGCATGTTGTATAGAGCGCTTTGAGTACTCCGTGAGAGTAGAAAAGCGCTATATAAGAATCAGTCCATTTACCATTTACCATTTAAGTCCAAGCTATGTCAGAACCACCTCAGGAAAACAGAACAAGATGGTAAGCTTGAAAACACGGAGTGTCCAGCACAGTCTCCAGACTTAAACCCCATCGAGCTGGTTTGGATGAACTGGACAGAAGAGTGAAAGCAAAGCAACCTACAAGGTCCACATTTATGGGAACTTCTGCTACAGATATGGGAAAAAGTTTCTGAAGAATA
>VUQG01021484.1:0-16540 GCA_015106755.1 Etia nguti | reverse complement strand
AGAGTAGCTTTTCTTTATGAGTCCTTCAATTGTAGTTTATTTGGGTTTTTCGGGAAATTTAGAGGATAGAGCAGAGAGTAAACATCCCTCGAATCAAGCAGTCTTTAGACTATCGAGGGACCTTGCAGAATGAGATGCTGAGGAGCTTCCTTGTGTATTAGCTTTTAAATGAAGGCTAACCACAGCATAGTCAGGGCCATCACTAGCAGACCAGAGAGAAAGAAGGACATCCTTGAGTGCTTAAGCCTGCTTGGGTTTGGCTCATGTGAGTTAACCAAACTTCCCCTCTCATGTGGCTCATTAACAACCACATTTAGAGTGTGACCGTGAGCTTGCTCCTCCTCTTCTTCCTCCTCATCTTCACCATCATCAACCCACTCCACTTCACTGTTCTCCTCATCTTCTTCCAGCAGCCAGTCACGTCTGTACCCCCCTGGCTCTGGGGAGAAACTACATGCCCTTACCTTTAGTCCAAACAGAGTCTGCCTCCCTCGCTGTGCTCAGCAGCAGGCCAAGAGAGACAGATAACAATGAACAGACATGTGAAATACAGTAAACTGACAGAAGGAGGGAAGAATCATAAAGGAAGAAGAAATGGATGATCAGAAGGTACACAGGGTGCACAGTTTTCAGGGTGTCTTTATTATTGAGTATGTGAAGGGCACTAATGTGTTAATCTGCTCTTAGGAAACCCAATCAAGTGCTTGGATTACCGGTTTAATATCAAAATACCAAAGTAAAGTAGAATGACTTTAAAAACAACAGCATGAGAGCCTCTGAGTCCCACTTTTCAGAATGATCTGATTTGAACTTTGCTGGACTCCTCGCTGACCTTCAGTTTTTAAACTCACAGGGAAGGATGATGAAGGCTCTTGGGAAGAGGATGGCATAGCTGGGATTAGACTAGAGATACTGCCCAGACGCTACAGAGGAATGGAAAGGAAATGAGAATGGAGATGACAGAGATACAGGAAAACAAAGAGTGAACGAGGGAACGATGCAGGGTGGAGGAATAAGGATGACGAGGGGTGGGGGGATCAGTCCTCTTGGCACCATTGGTCTTTAGTTTGTTTTCTTGGGGTTTTTTCTTCAGAATGTTACTCTTTGTATAAGAGAGCCAGTGGACATGCACAGTACGAGGATTAACAGAGCCATGCAACTGGCAGGTCAAGCAAGGTCACAAAGCTTTGAAGCAGCTACATAAAGAGAGATTGCAGTGCTAAGAGAAGACATGAGCATCAAACTAAGTGCTGCTTATACTGATGAACAGAGCTGAACCAAAGATGTTGTTTCATTGAAACAACACTGGCTCTAGTGGAGCCATGTACACCCATGCAACACCTCTTATTTGTTCATATTAGTGAATGAACCTGAACAAGTTCTTAGATAGGGTTATCCATGCCATGTGGGGCAATTTACCAAAAGCTTTTAACACCAAACCCCTATGAAGGCCCAGATAGTTGTAGGCATACAACTATCTGGCACCGTGTACAGGACAGTGGTACCCCAGTGTTTCTGTCACACATTTCATCACATAGAACTGTCCAAAATACAGACGTCCTATGATGATTCATATGACAATGGATCAAACAGAAACCTTTACATAACAGTCATTTAATTGTCTAATGTTACTGTATAATTGTAATGAGGAAATTCTGCAGTCTGTGAAGAAAGCTGCATCAGAAACTCTTTCTACACTACAGTCCCTGATTACAACAGCTACAAGCACCAAAATGATCTGGCAACTGTGCAAGTATGAACAATAAGATGACCACACACTGAGCGCTGTTTGTGCTGCACGCACTGGCTGCTGGTCAACTCTGCTGCTCCACTCCACCTTTATTGTCCCAGTTACACAGCTGTAGAACCATTTATCATTTATTTATTTATCATGTTTGATTGATTTTTTCTGGAGTTTCCCTTCTTTTCTCTGAGCTCACAGAGATGCCTTTCCTGTAGTAAACTTTCTGGTACCCATGCGCTGTATAAAGCTCTATAGTACTGTGCAAAGGTCTTAGGGTTTGCTGGTTTGAAGCATACTATGCGTGCAGCTGAGCACAAGCCGGGGGAGCTGGCTGACCAATGCTCGTGATATTCTTTGCTCATAAACACTGCACAATGCTGGCCTGCTGCAGCCCGTCCAGAAAGCACCAGACTACACACCACCTCCCGCTGGGTATGGAAGTGCAGCTGTGGAGATGCTCTCCTGCACAAGCATGCCATTGTCACATCAACGAAATTGAAGGAAATTCGAAAAGTGTCTGTGCCTGTGGTCACAGTCGGGCTGAAGCAGTAGAATGACATGGTGAAAGCCAACAGCACTACCTAGTGGAGGATCAGTGTATGATTTGGAAATCTTTCACATTCTGATTGGTTAAAAACATTTTATATCTATGATCAGAGGCGAGAAGTAGTGGAGTACAAATACTTTGTTACTGTGCATACGTAGAATTTTCAGCCATCTTTACTGTTTGTTTTTACTTTTTACTGCTTACAGATTAACTCAGAAATATCTCTACTTTGTACTTCTGACATTTTCAGGTTTCAGACATTTGAACAGAGTTATTGTTTCCTGTCACTCCACCTTAAATAACTTTAAATAACTGATTTGAGTCTAAAGGGAAGAAATATTTAACTCTTCAATGACAATCCAATATTGTATCATCATCAGTTCTTATCGCACACGCAGAGATGAAAGAGACAAAAACCATAATTGATGCATAATTTCTTGCACTACGCTCAGAGGTTAAATTGAAACAGCATTTTGGTGAAGAGCTCCATGAACCGTGGTTGTGGTATTTCAGTACCTAGCTAACATCACAGAAGAGGAGTGAACTTTTTTAAGTGGCAGGTCATTTCAAATGCAGCACAGCTCAGCTGATCACATCTACCTGCTCTTACAGAAGAAGTTATTGTGACGTGTTTCCAACTGATCTTAGCTTCATTTTTCTCTTTAGGTGTGCACACAAAGTCAACCCAACCATCCACGATAGAGGCAACAAATAGAGTTTTTTTCTTTTAATTCACTGGTGTTCTACATTAAAGATGTTCAGGATGAGTACATTCATAGAATTACAGTCCGAGCTGAAATAATGTTACCTTGTTAAAATTGTTTTGCAGTGAGCTTCTTTTTTCTTTTATACTTTGAGTCCATTTCAGAGTCTGTACTTTTTCATGTCTTTAAAGAAGATGAATCAGTACTTTTTATTTATTTTTTAACACAAGTATCTGTGCTTCTACTTAAGTGACTGTGTGTGTGCTTTTGTCAGCTGCTTATGATGCACGCTGAGGTGGCAAAAGCATACTGTACACATGTATTTTGATCATAATGTGTCTCCTTGCATGCCTGTCATATTATTTTGAACCTTTTAAATAGCAGGAATATACAGTTTGAATTCTGGAGACTGATCTTTGTGGTGATTAGTTTGTGTTAATTATTTTTCACATTTATATGGAAATGTACTACCAGAGAGAGAAAAAAGACAGGACTGATAAATTTTTAGTAAACCTTGAAGCTTTTAAAAACATGGTTCAAGCAGGTAAAACCGATTTTTGCCATCTTTAGAATCAGAGGAGCATCAGTATGTGCAGAGCAGCTGTTTCAAAGCAGACATTCTGACTTGTCATGGCAAGGAAAACCATCACCAGTCACCAAACACATTAGCAATGTCTCTGTTATGTTCCAGCATCCCAGTAAGTCATTAGAGTGTGCCAGCGAGCCAGCATGAGCGATACTATAAGTGTGAACTGATTTCACCTGTTCACTGCTCAATTACTCTTGACATGTCAGCATGCCTGTCTTGAAAAAGCTTTCAAAGATAACTTTGTGTAATTCACGTGAGTAAAACAAAGCAAACATGAGTGGCACTGTACCGAGGTCATCGGACTTACTGCTGGTTGGAGCTGACCGTTGATGCTCGCTGTGCGGAAAGGAGAGTTGGTGGAAAGACGCTTATCCCACTCGCTGGGCCGAGGCTCCGGTACAGACTCCATGAAACTCCTTTTTAGCTCGCTGATGCTAGTATGGTGCCGCATAATTTCAGTCTGGGTCTTATCCAGGTCCTTCAACAAGGAGGCAAAAGTGAGAGTACGTTGATGGAAGGGAAAAACTATGCTGACAGGCAACGATTAAGGTTGAGAAGACGAGAAGAAAGCAAATGAAAACATAGGACTGCACTTTATATATATATATATATATATATATATATATATATATAAAACAAATATTTCAACAATCCTGGGTCTGCCATTTCCCACTGACCTTTAGAGGTTGTGGAAGAACAGATTTTCCAGGCAAACCAAACTGCTTCATGTTAGCAGTAATAAAGGAAGCAGCAGAGCATTACTAATGATTAGTGGGTATTGGTCTGTGGCTCACAAATCATGGTTTGCATCAATGCCAGCAGAAGATGTTTAATGACAAAAACACAACAATGTTATCTGAAAAAAAAAAAATCCAGATGGCAGCTCTAACAGAACCGAAGCAAGAATGGTGACTGTGTGCACATCCACGCTGGGATGAACGAGCCAAAGCGGCACACAAAGGAAAAACATGGCAACTGCAAAAAAGTACAAAACTCATTCTGAGTTATGTCTGCCATTATTATATACAGTAATGACTATTTTTTATGTTGGATGTAGGCAGAGATGAAAATGTTTGGTCTTCAGTGCTTAATGAGTCTCTCTGATGTTTCACTTTCATTCTGACTCCTTCCAGAAAGGAAGGCACAGGTGGAATACTGATGGCCCAAAGCCTCTACGTCAGCATTCACAAACACACACCTGCTTTACCTGCTGGAACAACTTAGGATATCAGCTTTGTGGGTTTTTCATATGAGAGAGCAGGATGAGAACATCATATTACTGTTGAATGTAGTACGCAGACACGTCCAGTCATGTGAACAAGTGAGTACATTCCATGAAAACTGTTAGCTTTTAGATATATTTTAGTTAAGCTGTGCTCATTTTCACGATACAATCTACAGTTAAAAAGTGGCAGATACATAAAATTTAAACGGCACATCATTAAACGTAATGTTTGATGGCTCTTCATTACAAAACTCCTTTTGGTTTGGGGTTTCTTGCATGTACTGTTAGCTTTGATGTTTCAATAAACCTCCATTCCTTGTTTTTGAGCCAGATCAAGAAAATGCACTTCCACTTCAACAGAGCTGATCTGAGCAGACTGAAACAGTGTTTCAGAGATTAACTGTTTTTTTCTTTAGATAAGGTTAAAAAAAAGCCAACAATTTAAATGACATATACATACTTTTTCACATGTCAGCAGAGAAAACTGTAGAGAGGGATGACACATTATAAAATCTTCAGGCTAAGCCATGTAGTGCTGTTAAATACATGACTTCTCCTGAGTCCAGGCCAGAATGCTCAACAGAACTTTGGAGCCTAATTTTACATATGAATGCTTTATTTGTCCCAGCAGATGGCCCCGCCCCTCCCTGAGCCTGGTTCTGCCGGAGGTTTCTTCCTGTTAAAAGGGAGTTTTTCCTTCCCACTGTCGCGAAAGTGCTTGCTCATAGGGGGTCATGTGATTGTTGGGTTTTCTCTGTATCTATTATTGTACGATCTACTACACAATATAAAGCGCCTTGAGGCGACTGTTGTTGTGATTTGGCGCTATATAAATAAAATTGAATTGAATTGAATTGAATTGAATTTGTAGATTAACGAGTATCAGTGGTTCTTGGCTTTACCAACTGTCATCCCTTTCTTCTGAAATGATGCTAACAGAATATCATACAGCGCAATGGACACAGCAAACAGAAAAAAACAAGTGCAGATTCACAGACACACAGTGTGTTCAGCATGAGCACTGTGTTAGGACCATGAAGGATATTAATCATATTAAAAATGTCCTAAATGACCATGAGAAATAATGACGATGACAGCAAAGTCCAGAATGTTAAATATCAGACTGTGAGCATAAATGACTGGGAAACAAAACATACTGACTGGAGCCCGTTTACAGCAAAGATTCTGCTTTCTGCTCACTGGGTTGTTGATCATATATTTACACCTATTCTTTTGCTGGTGTGACATGATGAGGGTTTCATGGCTTATAGTCAGAAAATAACAAGCCTGTTTTCTATCCTTCTTGAAACTGGTTGTTGCATTAGGTCAGACGAGAACACGTTTCTGCCCCCGAGTGTTTTGTGATCACGTTATCAGTGAAGTTCACTGTTTTTGTCCAAATGAGGGCAGTGATGGTGTCACACACAGAGCTGATATTGGTTAAAAAGTAACATATGCGCCTCTCCAGGACTCATTTTCACAATCCCCTCGGTTAGCTCCAAATCAAACCTAAACTACATGAGCAGGGAGTCCCAGCCTACGAGTGAGTGACTGAGTTAAAACGCACTGCACTGTCATACTTTATTGATGCTCCAGAAGATCAGCTTTTCTCTTGTTCCACGCTTTTAAGCTCTTTTAAGAGCTAAGACACTTTATGAATAACTTATAATTCTGACAGTTTTAGTCCCAAATTTAAGGGGAAATTCTTAAAAACAAATTAAAATTCTAAGACTTTTCATAGTATGTTGTCACCAGGAAACAAACTCTTAGTACTTAAGAGTATTGTGAATACTGGCCCAGGAGATGATGTTATACTGGGTCCTCTGATAAGCCATAAAAAAGGAATACAACGCCTTGCTCCTCTCGCCTTTACATGGGCGACCAATCACAGTTTGAAGTGGGTGTTCATGTCATACTAGAGCTCCAACATTTCATTATAAGGAGCATCACTGATGTGAACCACCAAACAGCACAGATAGAGGTTGGAAGGACGATGAATGCATACATTAGTGCACTTTCCTTGAGATGTTTCCCAGTCATCTATCACACAGAATGCAAAGACAAACACAATGTCAAAGTAAAGTGAAGCTACTTGCATGAGAGTCAGACAGGAAAATGGTGCATGCCAACCCTTTAGGGTTAAGCTAGAAAGAACAAAAGACAGAACGAAAGAATGAAAGAACTAAAGAAAGGAGCTGTGGCAGCAAACAAGAACAACGCTTATTTAACACTGAAGATACAAACCTCCAACATTAAATTGCTATGTCTGATATAAATTGTTTCACCCTCAAGTTTCTTTGATCTTTTCTGTGGAAAATGAGGAAAAAGGAAAACACTGGTTTAAAATAATAACTGATTTGAACATTTCACATGTGATTTGGAATAGTGTCCCATGAGCACAACTGACCAATGATGTGAACCATATCAAAAATGAGCTGTGGGATCACAACAACAATGCAGGCTGCAGCCCCGACTGCGTCCAGCTCAGTAATGGTAAGAATGCAACAGAACCATCAGTCATGTGTTTGACACAGCAGGCTGGGACCCAGTTCCACTCCATCCCTACACTCAGTGGGCTGTTGAAGGCTCTCTTAATTGGACTAAGGTAGAAACACTGGAGATTCTGAAGAACCTCGCTTTTTACAACTAAAACAGGAAGTTGGCTTGTTATCAGCCTCTGCAGTGATTTATACTGCTATCAGGTGAATGCACTGAGATCCTATCCATCACCTGTTATTAAATGCACCAATGATTCAACAATGATCTTATTCTTCTTTCTTAATAGAACTAAATAAATATTTAATTTTGATCATTACTGACACAGTCAGTGTGAAATATACTGGACACAAACATGGGCTGCACCTTTTGCAGCGTAGTTGGTGCAGATTTAGTGTTGGAAGGCTTTATAACCTGATGTGGTAGACTGTCCACACAAAAATATGTAGGGATCTCAGGGGAACTAGGTCACATAGCTAATGCACATCTATGGAAGGCACATTCTGTGCATGCAAAGACTGCTGCAGTGGCAGTGAAGTGTGCAGGAAGTGCAGGATGATGGTGCGTGCCTGTCTCCTGAATCAGTTCTGGAACTAATGCATTCAAAAAATCAAATAATATTCACTGACAACTATTTCAAGTGTCTTGTAGATTGATGAAAACACTTGAATGCCTCTCCATGCCGTAAGCCTAGCCTTTTTAATTCAAATACCACATGCATTCAGTTCAAAATATGTAAGTGGACACTCAAAATGGTGAGAAGGAAACCTGAAAATAAGCTTCTTTCATATTTCACTTTAAAACCCTGATTTCAAAGAAAGTAAGGACATTATGTAAAATGTAAATAAATTTAAAAATAGGATACAATCATTTTCAACTCTCACATATTTTATTCTCAGCACAGAAAACATCACTTTTCAAATGAGACATTTTAATATTTAATGAAAAATAAGCTCATTTTGAATTTGATGGCAGAAAAACATCCAAAAACAAGTTGGCATGAGGGCAACAAAAGGCTGGAAAAGTCAGTGAGGAAACAGCTGGGTGCACATGGTGCAACTATTCAGGCAGCAGGTTTGGGTATAAAAAGATGGGCAAAGGTTCATCAGTCTGGAAAAAGAAAAACTGCAGAACACTATCAGAATATTAAGACTTCGATCATCTCATCATCTAAAATACATAATATCATCAAAAGATCCTGAGAATCTGGAGAAACCTGCGTGCACAACAGAGGCAAACATGATAAGTGAGTGCCTGCGATCTGTAGTTCCTCATGATGGTGTCATGTAGTTTAAAGCAACGAAGAAGACATGTGTGAACATGATGCAGAAAGGCTTTAGCCTTAGTTTTCAGGGAAGAGCTTCATATTTCAGTAGGTCAAACTGCACCTATCACCACAACATGGCATGGCAATGAGTATAGATCCTGAACTGTCCAGACCTTTGAATAGCTGAGAACATTTGGACCACCACAAAATGACAAAACAAAAAAGATTGAGGACTCCTGAGCAGCCACAGAATCAGCCATGAGTCCTCGAGCTGCTCTCCACAGCATGTTCAAACAGGACAGGGAGCTACAAAGCTAGAAACATGCTCCTGTTCCAGCTTTGTGCAGATGTGTTGCTGCCATCAAATTTAAACTGAACCAGTATTTTTCATTCAAATGTGAAAACGTCTCAGTTTGAACATTTTGGTTTTTAATGTTCTACTGTGAATAAAACACCTGTTTATGAAATTTGACATTTTAAACAGCATCCCGACATTTTTGGAACTGGGGCTGTACCATCCCAAAACATTACACTGGTTATAGTAGCCCACTTTAAAGGCTCAGACTTATTTACACATCCAGCACTTACAGACAGAAAGAAAGAAACTACACCTACTACTACTTAATAATATTAATAAAAATTATAATGATAATAATAATAATACGAGAGAGCCACTTTGTCCAAGAGCTACAGGCAATGAGAGATACAATTAAAACTTGCAAAGTTGAATGATTTATCATTCAACTTCAGAAAAGAAGATTCATGTATAGCTCAGAGAAAATATAGTAGCATTCACAGAGAAGCAGACAGCAGAAATAATGAAACAAGTAAGGCAGCAAATCACTGTGTCTGCAATGGAAAACAGCACTGTTGGACATTAAAAAAGCAAAATAAACATGATCTGATGTGTAACTGATGCAGGGATTACAGGGCAGCAGTAACACGCTAACCTTCCTCACTCGAACCATCTCCATCTTTTTGTCCTGAAGAGAGTGCTGTTCTCCCATGAGAGGAAACACAGGTGAACATGTTATTTCTAACTTCTAACTCAGAATACACACACACACACACACACACACACACAGATATTTCTTATACACTATATTAGCATATGCAGATAGATAGATGAGATTCAGTTACATATAGGTCTTTAACGTAAAAAAGTTGAACTACTTTAAGTCGTATGACCCATCATGCATCAGGTCTGATCATGTACAAGGAAAACAAACCTGGCTTTTTCTTTCTTTTTCCCCATTAGTGATGGCCAAAGACGGGGCATGCCTCCGCTCTCTCCTGCCCGCCGTCTAGTACATTAAACAAAACTCACATGCTGAGGATCAGTTCAGGAAAAACAGGATAACAACCTTCATATAGTTAGAACCAAGGGTTGAAGTGGGCCAGAGCAGTGTTCTGTGTTCACTTTGCAAATGTAAATAAAGTTGTAGTCCAGTGTAGTACAACAGCTTCTAGCTAGCACAACTGAAGGCAAGTTAGCATAAAATGACAAGTAGCAGTTAATTTCCAATGCAGCATTTTAAACAGCTCAAAGGACACTCAAACTGAGTCCACATGGGCCTTATTTCCCAGGAAGAGAGACAAAAAAACTAATATGTGATAATTATCATTTCATGTTACACAATGTTATACAGGACAGGTCCTTAAATTGTACTGTAAATGTACAGAGCTCATCCAGTGTCTGTCAAACCTGAACCTTTCTCTTAATAACCTCTCCTTTCTGGGCTGCTCTGGTCTTGTGGATCTCAGATCATAAATCATGCCAAGGTATTTTTTCCCAATAATAAGTAGAGTTAAAGCTTGGTGGTATCTTAAACACACAATCTGACACAAAGGAGTATGTCCCCTACCTTAATTTCTGGAGTAGACTTGGGACTGTGGCTCCTAACTCTGTCAGTTGTCAGGCATTCTGCCTTTAACTCTGCCTTTCTGCTGGAATATCGGTGTCCTCTGGGTGTGGAGACATCGTGGTGGTCAGAACGAGGCAGGGTGGGTAGCAGTGGTGACGGGGTTGCCTCCCCAGGTGACACTGGTGACATAACGGGGGCACTGACAGGACGACTGGACTTGTTGTCAGGAGTCGACACCATTGCTAGAATGGAAGAGACGATAGCCTCACTTCGTTTTTTGTAAATAATTCAACAATAATTCTTTATGATGTAATTTATTAATAAACACTACTTGGACCCATTAATGTACCCAAGGGTTATAGGAAGCAAGTACCCTTGTGTGCATGCACAATGTGTGCACTTAAGATTCAAACAAGAATCAGCTCAAAAGTACATGTACTACAAAAAGTACACACTCTGAGTGCATTGTGTGCAATGCTGATAGAAGAGGCACAGATGCCACTGTGCTCTTGGCAGTTATCTTTATGAATCAATCTTTGTATAGAAATGTCACTCAAAACCTGACACACAAAGCCACCAGCTGACTGTAAAAAGCATAGAACCCAAGACACAGCACACTCCTACATGTGAACGGACTGATTAACCCTCTAAAGCCTAACCCTGTTGCTGGCGTCAAACATGTGTTTGGAACTTTTTTTTTCCAACATCTGTAACTCCCGTAACTCCTGGACTATTTGCTCTGTCGGGCCCATGCTGGGGCTGGTGCCGGTGCCCACCTCTCAGTTTTAAATACATGTAGACCTTGAGGGTTCTCGGGAGGAGCCGAGCTGACACCGTCTGTTTGCTGACAGAAGGTTGTTGGCACCATGCCCCTCCCATGTTTTAAATGCACTTTACACCACTGTTGTTCGCCGTCTGGGGTGGGGGTCCTGGAGGACGACCTGGCCGTCTGGTCGAGGTCTGGGCTGGTGGACTATACTGCTTCCCAGAGTAAAGGGAACTATCTCCCTGTTAGTGTGCATGCGCCAACCAGCATGCAGCCTGTTACAGTTGCTCCTGCTTTTTCTCATTAGTTTAGCTTTTTTTCTTACTTATTCTTTTTTTTTTTCCTTAAATAATTTCCCCTAGGGATCAATTAAGTATTCTGATTCTGATTCTCCGTTCTGGGGGTGGATTCTGGTGCCTAGACCAGGGGGTATAGACGGTGGCTGTGGCTCAGGTGGTAGAGCAGGTCAGCTACTGATTGGAAGGTTGGTGGTTTGATTCCTGGCTCCCCCAGTCTGCATGCCAAATATCCTTGGGCAAGATACTAACCCCAAATTGCCCTCCGATGCATTTATCGGAGTGTGAATGTTTATTAATTTGCACTTGAGTTTAGAAGTGCTTGTGTGAATGAGGCATGTTGTATACAGCGCTTTGAGTACCCCGGGAGAGTAGAAAAGCGCTATATAAGAATCAGTCCATTTAGAGTATGTTTGGGGAGTGTGAGTGTGTGTACTGTGTTCATTTCTGTGTGTCTCCATGTTGGGTGAATGTCTGGGTATTTGTATATTCAGTTCAATTTTATTTATATAGCACCAAATCACAACAGTCGCCTCGAGGCGCTTTATTTTACAGTAGATCCTACAATAATCAATATGTGTACATGAGGTTGGGAATGCATGTTTGTGTCTGTGTGTGCCTGTTTGTCTACGTCTATGTGTCAGGTCGGGTCTTACACTCCACCTCTCTTGGAACATCTCAGGCCCCCCTAGGTGTCACAGCCTATTTACCCCCACCACACTCCCTGCCGGTGGCTGATGCCCAAACTCCGCTGGGGCATTGGTGGTTCTCGGTGCTCAGGTGTGTACTGGCTTACACCAGGCGACTGCTTGGTGGGGCCTGGGCCCCCCTGGCTCTGTCGGGCCCATGCTGGGGGTGGGGGGCCCTCGGACCCAGGGCTCGGTCTGCTCTGGTGTAGCAGAGCCTGCGGGCTCGTCGCTGCGGCCCCTTGTGCTTTCGCACTACAGTCGCTGGGTGACCCCCGTCCAGGGCTCTCCTTGGCTCTTTCTAGATCAGTGGCGTGATTGCCCCTGTGGTGGTCCTCCTGGGGCTCTCATGCTCTGGGGGCCTCTGGATGTCTGGGGCCCGGGTCTCCTCCATGCCTACTTCATGCCCTGGGGGGCAGGGCTGTGGTCCCCCACACCCACTATTAAATACTTAAATAGAGAAACCTTACGAACACAAGTTTTCTCACAAGTGTCCAAACAGGTACTCACAGACACACACTATCTTGGTCGGCTGCTGCCTCTTAACATGTCATGTATCATTAGTACTGTGTGCTGCTCAGTAACATTTAATATGTATTATTTACTGTTACTTATGCATATGTTGGTTGTTTGTTTTTTTCAGCAAGTGATGAAGCAGATTTTCAGTTTTCGCTCCCTCTTCTTCTGTTAACTTTCTGCCCAACTTCTCTCTCTAGTGTCTTAGTCTTTTGTCTGCCGTAACATCCATAATATTACTGAAAAAGCACAGATACCTTCATTAACTGTTGGAATTTTTCAATTGCACCAGTGGGTCAAGAGTTAAGGGAGTTTCAGCTGAAACTGACGGGAGCGTGGGCACACCGAACTGTTTTTTATACATACAGGTCTGCTGTAGCTGTTTGTCCAAGGACTCATAGGCCAGACTGAAAAACATGAGTGCAACACAGAGTCAGTTTCTTATTAAAGGCGTACCTCCATCCAGACTGCGCGAGTTCCTCTTGCTGGAGGAGCGTTGGAAAAGGGGAGCTGGTCTGTCAATCAGAGAGCTAGCCTGTCGGGTCTGTGCCTGAGTCCGACCGCTGTAACGAAACTTTGAGCCTAATGCTAGGAACTTCCTTGGGGTGGTGGCCATCTCAGAGGAGGTCAGCCTGCACAAAAAGAATATTGATCTTTTGATCTGAAAAAATAGCCACAGCTCCTTCAGAAACGCAGCACGATGAGAATACAACACACCTGAAGAAGGTGTGATGTTCGACACACACTTTCCACAGCTTTTTGGCTGCCTTGTAATTGGGAAGCTTGAATCCAATGGCACTTTCATAATGTTCCACCTGTTAGAACAGGCACAAACTGCTGTAAACAAGACTAACAGACTTTAGAAGGAGGTCAGTCAAAAAATTAAAAAAAGGAACCACAAGTTTTTGTGATGGTTTACCTCGGATGGTCTTATTTTAATGAAGAAGCTGCTTCGTTTGTATGAGACCTTGAGGACTTTGGGCCAGGGGAAACGGTTGATCCTCAGTTTATCTTTGTAAACCATCAAACCACTGGCACAAACCCCTAGTATGATGTCAACTCCATCCAGATCCTAACAGATATTCAGGATGAAAGAAATAACTCCCCATAGCAATGTACACAAATAAATAAATAAATAGGAGATACTAAATGATAGAAAGTTTCTGAAAACATTGTTTCACCCCTATCCAATCAGCTTGCAGTAGTCTAAAGGGTGATCCTTCCTGGATCAGTACACCTGGTTATATACATTTAGTTAATCTGGTCTGTGAAGTTCTTTTCTGACTGGTTGTGCAACCTACCTGTGCTGCTCCCAAGCATCCACAGGGGGGCAGTATCATCTTCAAAGTGCTCTCCTGTATGTATTTTTAATCCCTGCTCTGATGTGAGGAGAATGACCTTATTTCTGATCTGCACACTGTCACACTGAACAGACGTCACATATCAAATCTATTTCTTACAAGGAGCACCACATTCACACCAACAGTAAGACTACAGCTTTTATATGAACTACGTGAGCTACCTACTTCCAAAGTTAGCATGGAAAACAAGGGTGAATCATTACTTACTAATTAGTGATTGGAACAATTAATAATAGTTTATAAGGAATAATAGGAATAATTAAGAGCAGCTGAGGATGTGTATACTCACCTTGGCCTGGTGGAGGTCCACTCCATACATGGAAAGTTTCTTGGCATTCTCTAGGAACATCAGATCTGCCTGCGCTGGGCTCATTGATCTGCGATGGCACCCCAAAGAAATCCAAAATCTTTAGCTTCTGTAACACTGATTTAGATCCACACTTATATTTTAAATGTGTAATGGTGTAAGCTGCTTTACTACATGTTTCACTTTAGAACCAAGTGTTTCTATGAAGCCTACACAAGTACTTATTCAAGGATTTATGACAAAGCAAGACAAATGCAAGAACGGCTAATCAATCGTGCAATCAACTTGACTGTTCAATTATTTCCAGTCTTTGTTAACTTAACTTCACTGTCTGCAAAGATCTCGTGTAACTATCTTGAGTTATTTCTTGATGCGTGCTCAATGCTGTGATGTTAGTGATGCTGCTGACTTTTCCATCTATCACCTGTGATAGATCAGTGGTTTCTTGCAAACCTGAGATACTGACAAGTTTTTTATCTGGATGTGGACATAATGTGTAGACTCTCAGTTTTCATTTGAGGCTATCTTTATCCAAATTGGATAAAGGGTTTAGGAGTTTCAGCTCCTTAACATGTGCCACCCTCTTTTTAAAGGGACCAAAAGTAATTGGACAATTGACTTAAAGGCTACTTCGTGGGCAGGTGTGGGCGATTCCTTTGTTATCTCATTATCAATTAAACAGATAAAAGGCCTGGAGTTGATTTGAGGTGTGGTGCTTGCATTTGGAAGAGTTTGCTGTGAACAGACAACATGTGGTCAATGGAGCTCTCCATGTGAAACAAGCCCTCCTTAAGCTGTGGAAACAGAAAAAACTCAGCTGAGAAATTGCTACAATAGTAGGAGTGGCAGAATCTACAGTTTGGTACTCAGCAGCCCAGCAACTCGTGAACTTTACATAAATTCGCTGCAATAAGTGGGAACACAGTGGCTCAAGGGTTAGCACTGTTGCCTCACTACAAAAATGTCCTAGGTTCAAATCCACCATCATCCATGTGATCCCAGTGAGAATGTTTGCTGGAATTTGCAGAAAATGAGTAAGTGGAATAAAGTGGATGGATAGATCTACAACTAACTAATGAAATAAAAGTTCCACTGGTTGACTGACCTGTATGTGTGGTGCAGTTCCATCATTTTGTCCTCCAGCTCCTTGGTTTGACCTTGGGCCATTTTCATTTCTTTAGCATATTCACTGCCATGCACCTCGGGGTCATATTCACCAAGTTCTGACTGCAAAGCATAGGAGCCCAGCAGAGCTAAAGTAACGAAGGAGCAGGGAAGGCGGCCCTGTAGGATGTCCTTTCGCAGTTGGAGACAAAGATAGTATCTGCAATGCACATGCAGTTCTCAGATTAATTACATATGGTACTCTGCTGAGGAAGATAGATGGTAAATGACCTGGATTAATACAGTTGTACTGTGAAATGTGTTAAAGCCCCAGAAAACAATGGTGGAAACCAAATTCAGAAGCTGAATTCGCATGCTCAATAATGAACACATCAAAGCAGGGCTCTAGACTAACTTTTTGCCACGGCTACACTGGTGCACCTAACTTTTTTTCTTAGGCACACCAGCACAAAAGTTAGGCGCACCCAAATTTTTCAACCGCATCGCTTAACACCGCTGTCTTACATGTTCACTTTTTTAAAAACCGCTGTCCCTACAGACAATATTGATTTGTAAATGATTAACTAACAATCTTGTCAACACAAAGTTCTTTATTTGGAGCACAGTTCTACAGAAAGATACGTTACTGAAAAAGTGCTTGTGCTTAAAGTGCTTTGGCACTCTTTGGTAATATTGTAGACAATGTTAAACTTCATCATCACATCGGCCTCCTCTGACGACCTGTTTGCTGCTGCCTGCTGCTGAAAGGCAGTGGGGAGAGGGGACACTTGGGCAGTGCATTTATCACAGCATATAATGTGTTTTCTGGATACACTGAGCTTTTTCAGGGTTCAGAGGTTGATGGCTCCGTGTCAGAGCACTGGCTATGAATTTCAGACGGATCAGGCTTTAACTTAACAAAAAAGTTATCAATCGTTCTTTTCATCTTTTCTCATTACCCACAGCTACATCCACTTCTGTCGGGCCTAGGCTGCTCACTAGGGCTGGTATCATCACTGATTTCTATAATCCATTCGATTCTGATTCACAAGGTCCCGATTCGATTT
>VUQG01021482.1:0-12637 GCA_015106755.1 Etia nguti | reverse complement strand
AAGGGCATTCGTCGAAAATAGAAGTGGCATTGAGAGACATGCTAGACAGCGAGCAGTCGTTTTAAAACATTTAGTTTCGCATGAAAGTGACCGTAGCTTCAGGTGAACTGCTGCACGGTTTTAAACAACGTGTAAGTCCTGTAAAACAAGATCAGAGTATAAATGTGTTTTTATGAGTGCAGCAAAGACCCTGTGCTTCTTCTATTTTCACACTACATCTCTGTACTGTGGACAGTAGGCCCTCTTTTAAATGTCAGATCCAGACCTGGTTCGGTCTGGATCTGCAGCCCTTTAGCAGAGGTCTCGTTTCTCACTAAGGATTAAGGGTTACGGCATCTGCAGGTGGATCATTAGACGCGATAAGCGCTGGATCATTAGCGGTATATGCTCTCCCCGTGGTGGGGAATGTGCTGTTGTGTAACCCCCGTGGTTATTTTAGCTTCTCAGGGACTGTGTTTTTAATCATCTAATTATACATGTAGGACTTTAATTAGCACATACTTTTTAAAGGCAGCTAACTGTCCTTACAGGGCTGCCTGGCTGAGGAATGTTTGCAGTAAACCAGATGGAAATATCCACCACACAATAAAAGTTCGGTCTGTGCAAAACTAAACAAACTGAACGAAACAATAAAAATCCCCCGAATCTTATCGCACTCCCGCTCCACCCGCTGTGACGTCCTTCACTTGTGATGGCTTTCTGTGATTACATTTGCAGGTGACAGACAACACGGGCGGCCACACGAGGTCGACATTAGAACGTATTACAAACACACTGCGCTCAGGCGCCACTCGCACATTCACTCACGCACGTATAGGCCGATGAATCACAGCGCTTGATCATCAGGCTCCACTCTCTATCATATAGGACACAGACATACATACTGTACAAGGGTCAACAAGACAGAAGGCATTAAGGGTGTCAGGCAGTGTGCTCTGTTACAGGGTAGACGGACAGAGAGATGGACGAGGACGATCTTTACCCGACCACAGGTCCATCGAACAATCCTGTATTTATCTTTACATATGTCCTTAATATTTTTATATATATATAGATATATATATATCTATATCTATATAGATATAGATATATATCTATATAGATATAATTATTAAAATATAGATATAATCTGGAAGAAAAAAGTAAATAAATATTAAACTCATCATAACTAAATAGTGCTTTGTTCCCTGTATGTGTTCCCCACCTAATATCTGGAATGTTTGAGGCTGCAGCCATTGTAGTTGTTTACAGGTCAGGTGGACAGTTGGTCCGGTTGTGCTTAGGGCTGGTCTTGGCATATTTGAGCAATTCCTTGTTGGCACTTGCGGTCCCTTCTCTAAGCGGTTGCAAACTAGGGAAGGGACGAGAGGAGCTGGGGATCGGTAAAGTTGAGGGTAAGGTTAAAAAGGCAGAGAAAAAATGAGAAAGAAAGCCAAAATATTAAAGGCTACACGATATTTCTCACCCTGACCAGTCAAGTGAGGTGTGCGTGTGTGTGTGGGATGGTATGGCTCTCCTCTGGGAATAGAGGAAAGTAGATATATGCTCTAAGATTAAACTCTATGTATAACTGAATCAAAAACATGTTTGATAAAGTCAGTAACAATAAAGACACTGGTGCGTTTTCAGAAAACGTGTGATGCTTTGCTTCGCACTGTGTCATTTCCACTGAAATAAATGTATTTACAGTATGTGTGGCGACTCTTGTCTTATGTGTGCTTTTACAACACTGGATAATCAGGGCAGTGGCTCGCAGTGGCTCAGGAGAGCTCCTGGGCAGATACTCTGATCTGATTCAAGTTCCTGACATGGCATTTTAAACTGTGATTTCGCCCCCTAGCTGCGGCCCTCCTCAGCAGAGCGCTGGTCGGACTTGAGCTTGACGAACTCCTTGGCCACGTCGTCGTTGTTGCGCTGGGAGAGGATGCGCAGGACGGTCAGTCCCGTCTCATCCATGTGGATGCGTTTACCCAGCGGCAGCCAGCAGGCGGCGCTGCCCTTAGGGGCCACGTCCTTCAGCTGAAGGACAGCCATGCCCACGGTGCGGTCCTCTCGAGCAAAGCAGTAGTCCTTCACGCACACCTGCAGCTCGTAGCACTCGGGACCCACCTCGTTACTCAGGGTGCTGCAGAGTGGGGCGGTGGAGAATATTACAAAAATCTCCTAAAACAATCCCTCAAATCATCGCTGTACATCAACCACTTACAAAGTAAAGGTCTCGTTGTATTTGGGAGCCCAGCTGTTGTTCTTTGACTTCGTGGCGTACTTCCTCTTCTTGTCGCTGAGGTGAGGGCCGATGATATAGACCTCCACAAAAGGCCGGAATATTCCCTGCGTCTGCCACCTCAGGTCATTTGCAGCGACCACTGAAACAGACAGAAAGACGGAGCTAAAGGAAGGAAAGAGAGCGGGAAGGTGTGGGTGACTGTGAGATTCGTGTGGAGAAAATGTGTGAAAAAGTGGAGTGGTGAGCGAGGGCGAGTGTACAGGAAACTCAGACAATACTAGCTCTCCCTCAGGCCTCACATTCAGTTTATGGTCAAGATAATGAAAATAGAATTGGAAGAGTATTCATTACAAATTCATATTTTTCTATTGCAGATGAAAGCTAGAGCTATATTTTGGTGCCCTGTTATGGCTATACGGCACTGCCCGTGGGGGTCTAGTAATGTTTAAATGTTAAACTATGACTTGGATGTTATTTCTAGAAATATCCTCAGATTCAGTCCCAAAAAATGTGAAAACAAAAAAGATACAAAATATTTTCGCTCACCTTTCACTGTGACTTTGTGCTCTCCGGTGTTCGGGTGAGTGAAAATCTCCACGTGGATGGACACTTCTCCTACGGCGTCGTCCACCCCAGAGCCTGACGGGACAGGACAGAGAGTAAAAGTGCCATTAATACCCTTGAATCTCCAAATCTCCACTGTGCACATGTCCAGCCACTGTGCCCTCTATTTCGAATTCATCCTCCATAAAAAAGTTACACTTCCATTTCAGTTTCACAAAAGAAACAACGAAATGGACTCAATTATAACCTGGTGAATATAAAGTAGAGTACTGACTATTCAAATGTTTCTTTATACAATAATAGCGTTTAAAATAAAGCACTGAGTTCTGTTTGTGCATATGTTGTGGTCTGGAAGTGGACATTCAGACAAAGCAGCTATGAGTGGGCATATGTGATTAATACCGGTAGTGTATAATAATAACAATAGGCCTGTAATAGCTGTATTATCTCCTTTGGTAATGCATTCTACATTACGATTAAACCTGAGCAACTGAGAGGCAATCACTGTGGTAACTGTTGCCCACTCATAGATGCAAGGTGTCTGTTAGGATGCGGGGTGGTTAGTAAGAGGCAGAGAAGAAGACAGGAGAGAAGCTGGAAAAGGTCAGCTAACAGTGTGGATCCCCCCCCCACCGACACAGATCATGTCTGGGCATGCTCAGATGGATCTAGACAGGTGGAAACACCCATTCCTTGGTAAAGTCTTTTACCCAAGCATGGTCAAGAGGAGGGCCAAGAGAGTGAGGGACCACGTGGAGGGAGAAGCAGCTCGGCCTCCCCGGCCCGCCGGTATAGGATGACACTACTGATGCCTGACTGCTTAAATAAAGCTCTCTGCAAGAAGAGTGAATAGAAGTTTTACATATTCTCTGCTCTATTGTCCTAATTTTGTCTTTCTGTTTAGTGGTTTTTTTTTGTGGTTTTTTTTGTTCTTGAAGAGAGATTGCTCTTATTTCTCTTTGTTTAGTTTTTCATCATTTAACATAAGTTTATGGATTGAGAGCGTCACAGAACCTCATAACTGTCCGCTCACATGTTTCCAAATACCAACGATGTGAATGGTTAAAATCAGTCATTTCATTGCATTTTAACCAAAAAACATCAAAGCCATTTAACTGTTCCATCTCTACACTACGCTAGACCTGGGCTGGTTTGGGGTCCTCGGAGTTCTACTTTTTGCCTCAGGAAGAAGATGACAAGTCTAGATGGCTTTCAGCAGGCTCTAACACCTTTGTCTGGAAGGGAGGATGATGATTTTTCCTTGTGCCGCATGTGAACAAGCGGTTTATATCCACGTACAACTCCAGAAGGATACAGTGACAGATGGACATTAATTTTCAGTGTTTTAATTAGCGTCTTCACTCTGTCAACGGTATCTTTGTGGCGACGACCAGCAGCCTGTGTGTTTGTGTTTTTAACCAGCCGCCCACTAAACAAGGTGTCTGTGGGAGTTAGACGGCAGAGTGTTCCTGGCACGCGGCTCTCTGCATCTCTCAGGGGAGTATTATGGGATTGCTGGTTTCACTGCCAACAGGACCAAAGAGAGCAGCAGTCATCCATCTGGCCTTGTCTATTTAGTAGAGGACATCCATGAGAGATGAGAAAGAAACTTTTCTGGCTGGGAGGCAGGAAGATGTTGCCAAGAAAAAGCAGCCCTTTCTTCGTTAACAAACACAGCAATCAGAGGCACATTTTGCACCATATTCCAAAACGTCACCAAAATAGATATTAAATCTCAGAATTGTACTTTAAATGTGCCAAAGCATCGCCTGAGTTTGCTGCTTATTCACAAATGAGTTGATTATTTTAACCGCAAATATCGGCGCTCACAGCCAGCAGCACGCGAGAGCGACCGTCAGCGCTGATCAAAGACTCTTTCAGCTACGAGTAAATTCCACTGAGCTTTGGTCATTCATCCTGCTCTAATCATCCACTCTAATATGGTTGGAGAAACTATTCAGTGAAATCTGTTTGACAGGGAGTTAATTTGCTTCCTTGTTACAGTCAGGGACATTCACCAGCTGGCGGGAAGGCTAAAGATACGCTGCTTTGCTGCTTGTTTATTCAATCTCAAATAGATGATTTTCCAGAAAAATTGCAAAAAGGAGCATTTGAATTATTTCCAGTCATACTTCATCAGAACTAAAAAGCTGGTGTCACCATTTTGAACAGGTAAAGGATGAGAAAGTGAGATTCAGCTCAGTCAGACAATCAAACTTGAGAACACACCAGTTCAGAGCAACACTTAAAAAGCTCGACTATTTCAACAAAATTCATTTGCTGGTATTTGTTGGTAGTGGATACCTTTCACAGTTAGGCATTAATCTGCTTTAAAAAAAATCTCCTTTGAATGCTTTTCTTTGCTTACACACTTCTATCTTTGGTCTCTTTCCAGAGGAAAGTGACACAACTTGATGTGTAACAGATTTACTTCAATGCCTTTCTGACTGCAGTGTTAACAATGTCATATTCAGCTGCTCATCAGAGACGACTGTCAGGGTGCTAGGGCTTGCGGAGCACCAGATCATCATCGAAGCATCAAATGAAACGGTGAAGCCAAGCGCACACACAAACAGCAGAATGCATACGTCTCCCCGTGTGAGCGTGTATGAACATACTGCATCCGAGAGCAAGTCAGACTTTTTTTTATTCTGATCTGAAGAGACGGAAATCAGACCACCTGACCCGATGGACTGTTTGTGATTGGTTCGATCTGTTAAGGGGAGACGAGCTGAGAACCCGTTCCCATCACTGCTTTGGGGAGGGCGGTGCTGTGTGTGGAAGCTGATTGGGTGTTTCCATCTCTGCCTGCTTTTGGATGCGATCGCAGGGTAGGAAAGGACAGAGAGCCCTCCCAGACAAACTAAGCCAACAGCCATCATCATCTTCATAATAATCCTACTCTTCCTCATCAAGCATCTGCCATCTCAAACACAGTGGGAGGGACAGTGACACTGTAAAAAAAAAAAGATTTCCTCTCAGTGTTTCTAGAAATAAATAATTGCTTCTACAACCTGAGGACAGACTCGTCAGATTGCTCTACTCAGTCACGTACTTTCCCACGTGTACACACACACACACACACACACACACACACACACTTAGCCCTCTGGCTTCTTTGGGTGACATCATGCTGCATCAGAATTCCTCCACGCTTTAGTGCATTTCTATTATATTTGTCTGATGTCCGCACATCATGCGTCGCATCTGCTCATACATACTGTCCACGGCGTATGTATTCAGCGCAGTTCTGTACATACAGACATCAGCGTGTACGTTTCATGCATGAATGCATAAAGTTACCATTCTTGTTGTTGTGGTGGGCATGTATGTGTGTTCAAAAAGGCAGAGAGTAGCGTGTGTTCAGTCTGTGCATTGCATTTGTCTGTTGGGATGAATCTGAGCAGGCAGGAGAGTTTCAGGATGCACATGGGGGGGTGGGGGTGGGTGAAAGGTGGAGGTTGCTGGGCTTTGTTCTGGAGGCTCTCTGGTGGTCCTGGGTGTCTCAGAGCCTCAGCCTGAGTGCCACATACCCTTTTCTGGGTAAACATCCTCACTAGTGGTGAATCTCACCCCCTTCCCGCCGAACACTGTCCCACAGACGGGGCAGGAGGAGGGAGTAGACAGAGAAAGGAGACACACGAAGAAATATGAGGTTTGCAGAGATTTTCACAATTACAGAGTAGAAAACAGACCAACATGTAAAAAGCATTTTCCCTGATTTGTTGGGGAAATTGAGCTACTTCTACCAAATAAGCATTATTCTGATCTGCAGTGAAAAAAAATGTGTCTTGCAACATCAAAAGCTAGGTATGCTCCAAAAGCCACATGGCATTAATTAAAAATTTCAATTTTAAATGATTAGCCACTCGAATGGCATTTCTACCAGCGGCGCTCAGGGACTGTGTGTGAGCGTCTGATGGCACAAACGGGATGGCTGTTATACAGCTATGTGACGGGAGGACGGAGGCTGAGCAGCAGCATCAAAGAGAAGGAAAACAGAGTGGGTAGGTATTTATTTTTTCATTGCAAATAGCTGTCAGACCATGTACAGAATAGTGGCTGCAGTTCCAGAGGCTTGCTATCAGGAGACTCAGCATTTCAGAGCAGTGAGATATATTGCGCTGCCGCAGTCTCAATTTTACGCTCTACGAAGCCCGTGAGATACTTTGAGCATATAGAAACTTGGCATTTGGGAAACCCTAACATCAACAGAGGGGGGAGCAAGAGGGGCTCCTCTGAGAGTGTGAGCGCAGAAGGAATACATTTCCCTTCCTCAGAGAATTATGTAAGATACTGTAGGTAGTTAAGCTCATACTTAACGACTGAAGATACTGGAAGGTAAAGCAAATTCAAAGCCCCTCAGAGACAGACAAATTTGTACGTTACCTTGAGCGTTCTGTGACTGGACAAAGGTCTTAATGAGTTTGTCTGTGGCCTGCGTGTAAAGGGACAGGGCATAGTGGAGAGACTGAAGGTCAGGACTCTTCTCCAGGAAAGTCTTCTTCAGACCCACACCACCAGCATGGAAATATTGCTGTCACATAAAAGGGCGGGGGAAAAAAAACAATATTTTACCAACATCTTCCGACCAGCTGCTGACTGAAGAAATACAAGGGCACTAATAATTACAAACACAGCAGAGTGATCATCAGCAGGAGTGAACCACCGTGAATCCTGACATTCCCACAGTCACACATGAATCCAGCACTAAACCAATCAATACTGACAACTGCAGATAACAATTCAAAACGCTTATCTTTACAAGCAAGGTTCTATGATGTGCAAATTAGAGCCCCCGTAGAGCTTTAAATAATCGTTTTAACATTTGGTGCTATGTGGGTGCCTGTGTTATCTTGGGAAAATGCTTTGGGAGTGAAATTATGTGTTATTTTTCCTTATTAATTCATCCTGAATTGATAAAAAAAAAACAACCCTCATTTCCTGGTCCCAAACTCTGGGTTTTAAGACTGTACATTTATAGATTCTTGTTTCCTGAAATGCTTGCACTGATAATAAAGATAATAAAGAGAATTTTCAATGTTTAATCATTGAAAATGAAAGTGAATCTCTACCTTGATGGTGTCGAGAGCCAACTCTATCACAGCACACTGCTTGGGTGTTAGCGCTTTGGCCTCCTCACGAACCATGTGCTCCTAAAGATGCCAGCGGGAGAGGCATAAAGCAAAATGACCAATATGTCCCCTCGTATGCTCTTCCGCATATTTTCTAAGCAATTAGAGACTCAGTCCGAAGCACTGGTGCCGGGCCCAGAGCGTAAGTGTAGCAGAAACATATTGTACCTTCAGCTTGGACAGCTGTCCGAGCTCCTTGGCAGCGTTAAAGATGAGCTGAGTGCCCTGGAAGAGACAGAAAGGCAGGAGGAGGAACAAGAAAGGTAGACAAGCAGAGAGAGAGAGAGAGAGAGGAGCGTTGTTATTATCGTGACAAAACACCGGCAGCGGTAAATGGCTTAGTGTCACACAGAGGACAGCGACGTTTCTGACACACACATTCATAAACAGTCACTCTGAACCGCTTTACAGATGTCATGGTACATTTTCCTCTGAGTGCTGTTATCACACTTATTTGTCTTTTAATCATTCCAAAACATTACACACAAACAGTACAAGGAGAAGGGAAAGTGGCTCAGCTCGTAGTAAGGGCAGGAAAATAGACATATTTGGGCACTCAAATTCACACAGACACGCTCCCTCCCTCTCTCTCTCTCTCTCACACACACACACACACACACTTAGCAGCTATAAAGTTTCTCCTGTAAGAGGATGTATCACTAAGTACGGCTGACTGTGGCTACAAATACGGTTTTGCAAGTTTACCAAAACCAGCTGTAGTTTAGTATTCTTTCAAATAATGCAATAAAAAAAACATGAACAGTGTAAAAGTTTCAGGAAGAGTTTTATTAGAAAATAACGGAGTGCACTTCTGAAACTGTGGGGAAGCAACAGGGAAGAATAATCCAGCATCCCTCCACTGCTACTCTATGCTAAACTGTCAGAAGTAGTGCAGATAGATGTGCCTTTGGTTGCAGGGGCTGCTGTGATGAATATACTTTTTTCCCCTGCAGGCAGTGGCTTCCCTTTGATTTGGCTGTGGTGTTTTTTGAAGCTGAACCACACTCTGTTTTTTTTTCTTTTTGCACATAGCCAGCCAGGTCTGAGTCAAATTAAGTGACTGCTGAACACCCTGACTTTCTGTGTGTGGTATGTTTAAGTCACAAATGTCTGCATCCAATAGAGGTATGATCACAGCACACTATAAAAAGCACTATCTAGATAGTGAAAAAAAAAAATTCCACTGCTTTGTTTGACTGGGGAGCTGAGGGAGAGAGAGACATAGACATGGAGAGAAGACGTGGAGGAGAGAGACAAGACACATTGATCTAAAGGGGTTTAGTCCTTACATCGCTGTGAGAAGCACTCTTCAGCCTCCCCTGGAAAGAGAGCATGTGGTTAATACTTCAAGCAGTGGCCAGTCCCTGCTGTCTGACTTCACGCTCGCTGGCTGCATAAGAGCGTGCAATCAAAGGCTCAGATGTTGCTTTAGAAATGTTAAGAAATGTTGAAAAACCCTCGTCAGTTTTTTGATTGATAGCCAATCCAACATTATGAGAGTAAATGCTTTGACTGCACTCTGTTCACTGATGATCATTGCAGAGGTATTGTTTGCATGTGGTCTGATATTTTAGCCAGGCCACTCATAACCTGTTCACATGCCATCCAAAGCAAAAACAGGGCCAGGAAGCTCAAAAAAAGGAAAAATCTAAATGCAACTTAGCACGTAATGGTTTCCATTAAAGAAATGGAAACATCTTGCTCAAAGTTAAAATAAACATTTTGCCTAGGGGAAGCATATGGATATTCTTTTACTCTTTAAAAAGTTCAATAAGAATTTCATTTTTTCAGCTATCGATCACAGCGCACAAACATTTTCCCTGCATGAAAATTACAGGGCGCTCAGTCACGTGAACAAAGTCACTTTGCAGACTAAATTGGGGGTATCATGAAAGAAATCTTTTTACAGTATTTAGATTCATGCACAAATTAAACAGGATGGTGCTAGTGAGTTTTAGGTGTGATGGAAGGTCGATAGGCCAATAGTTTTACCAGTTTCTTAGTGGAATCCCTGAAAAATTATATTTTCAATAATTATTCAGCATTAAAGCTCTGTGCAGTAACTTCCATCCAAAGAACAACTTTAGAGTCTGCATCTTTATGACGTTAAACCAGCTTCTCTTAAATAATTTATTGGAAGTTACCAGAGATCAGAATGAATAACATGACATTAAGGTAAATGTTTTCATACATCTTTAGGGTGTCAGCATCAGAAAGTGAAATATTTGGTCCTAAGACATTAAGAAAACAAACCGTGTACCTTGTTTGCACAACCTAAACCCAAGAAATAGCATCAGGACTATTTATAATAACACAATGACAGTAATTATAGCAACAACAGAACACGAAACCAAACCAGAAGAGACCAACAGGACAGGTCCGCAGAGACATACAGTGCACTACAGTGTCGTACAGGATACTGAGAGAAGACTGCAGTGCTGAAATAGATCAGATGCAAGCAACAAACCCACAGTAGGGGGTAGGAAGGCAGGACACAGTTCAAACAGGTAGGAAAGGTGGGGACAGCGGGGTGAGAGGATTGGAAAGGGCGGAAAAGGGGTGCTGGAGTTTGGTCGGGACAGTAGATACCAAGCTACCGAGAGATCAGTCACCTCACCGGGGTCCCCATAAAAGGGCGCAATGCATGAGAAGAAACAAGCCAAACCCAGGCACAACAGAGGAGAGGAGTACCACTTCCTGTTTGAGGAGAGCGTTCATGAAGAAGAGACAGCAGAAAAGGGAGAGGGGGCAAATCGGTGAAGATTGCTGAGGGGTGGGGTGGGACCTATTACAACTAGTTAGGAATGCACCATGCTCCTGTCTTCTCAAACGAGAGACAGACTTGGAGGAGAGAAGAGAAAAGAGGAGACATGAGACAGATCAAAGAGGTGAGGTTGTGAGAAGGCAGACGGTGTGATGTGGGGTAAAAACAGGGGAAGATCGCAGCCACATATAGCAGAGAAATTGACCACCGTGGACTGACAGACAGACAAACACGCAGGAGTGCTGTACTTACAATCATCTGTGGAGGGAGAGCGGTGGGAGCAGGATGTAATAGTAATCACAACAACAACAACCAGAGAGAAGGGTCAGTCAAGCTGCAAAGAGCCCCACATCAATCAAAATCACAAGTTGGGCCCCAGGCCTGGAGGGACATGGAGCAACTGACACCTGTTTAGAGCCTGGACTAAGCACAGGTAGAGAACTGAGCAGGCAGCCGTAACACCTAGGCTAACTCATTACAGCAACATCTCTTTGCTCATAAAGCAAATATGAGGTTTAACTTTCAGCAGCTTCACATCAAGAGTGTCGCTGTCGGTGTGATCGTGCAGCTTTGGCACACATTAAAGTCTGTGTCCTGTGACTGAAGGTAACAGTAACCACAGATTATCACTTAATTATCAGTGATATGAGGCTCTTTAGTTAATAACCAAACATAAATAACACATATACCAAAAACAAACAAAAGAAGAGCGGCTGCTTTCCAAAATGTATCATTCTTTTCAGAAGTGGGCCGGATCCTTTAGGCTAACATTTTTCTGCAACTCTGATGTGAGTTACTCATAAATCAGGAATCTCTCCAAACAACTGACATACTGGAGAGCAGCCATGAGCTGGTGTCAGAATGATATGGTGCAGTCCTTTTTTTTCTTTTGCTTTTTAAGGGTTTCGTCTGGATTGTTTGGATGAACGAAGGCACCGGCAGGGCAATGCTGAATATACTGCGTGTAAACGGGGGTGAGCAGAGGGTAGGATGTAGATGTGATGCAAAAACTGTTTGATCTTTTGCTTATGCATGGGCCATGTTGAATTGCAACACACACAAAATGTCTGCATTTGTTTTCCCTTCTCTCGTTCTCCACCTCCTTCTTTCTTTCTGTCCTTTGATGTTGCCTTGGCAGTAAGAGGTGAGTGTAAATAGAACGTACTTGTGCACGTGTAGGCTACATGCTAGATCTTATTTACTGCATCTTATGAACATGTAATATCTTCATTTATGTTGCTATAAACATCCACATGGACTTCAAATAATCATTAAACATTTTGTAGAGATGGTAGCGATGGATATGTGTACATGTCTCTTTCTTCTACACAAATTAGCCAAGAAAACATCTCTAAATATGTATATTATGTGTATTTGTATGCTCTTTTGTGCATTTATACTTCTATGCGCTCTTACCGTTTGGTCTGTGAGCGGTGGCAGAACGATGGTCTTCTCCATGGTGTTCATCACAAGCTTCCACAGCTCCTTCAACACACGTTTCAGCACAGTCTTTTCACAGATCTTAGCAAACAAAGTCAGGCTGGAGGAGGAGGGAGAGACACGAGTAAGAAGGAGACGTAAGTATTAAGCAGCAGAGGGGAACAGACACAGTCTACCTGAAGAAAAAGTGGATCAAGAAAAGAAAAGGAGGTAATATGAAAAAGAGAAATACCTTCACGAGGGAAAAAACTCTCAGAAAAGCAGAAAATTTGGGGAAATTTCAACATTTTTCGTTCATTCACAGGCAAATAAAGTCAACAGCGAACAGCAAACAACAGCGACGACGACAGCACGCTGCACATTGATGGCTTTTCACCACCTCTTCGTATGGACAGAGACCGCGAACGCACCGGGAAGCAATATGGCGGCGGCGTGTGTCTGTACGTAAACAACAGCTGCTCTACGTGAGGGAAAAGCTGTGCACTACAGACATCGAGCTTCTGGATG
>VUQG01021479.1:37550-58032 GCA_015106755.1 Etia nguti | reverse complement strand
CACTTTGATCAACCCTGTTGTTTGTAAATGTGCTATTCAAATGAATAAACCTGAACCTGAACCTGAACAAAGGTGATACTTTGAGGAGGAGGGCAGAGATTAAACCCATTGTGGGTTTAAATCATTAATAACTCTGCAGATAGCAGACGGCTGGTAGTGGGGCTTATGTTAACAATCCACCTATTCAGCATCTGTTTTTTCTGCATTATTTACCTAAACAGTGTTTTATAGGAGAAGATGTATTTGACACTAAACGACAGATTAACGGTCAAATAATTGCATAGTTGATTAAAATGAATCTAAATTCACTTGCGGGGTTTAAAGAAAGCCCAAAATATTCAGAACAACTACTGGCTTACAATGACAAGTCTTAAAGCATCACTTTCACTTCACTTTTGAAAGCAAAAGACCAAAATGATGGATTTTTCTTTGATTGACGATTTAAAATGATAATTCGTGTAATCTTCTCAAATAACCACTTAACAGAGCCATGCTGGCATCTAGAAGCAGCTAACACGAAGATCAAAAAAGAAAGGAATGATTGTCTTTGAACATGGCCAGATGATGAGGTGGAGGTCAGCCTCTGATGAGAGAAGGACCCCTGCTGAGTGGGGTGTGACTGACCTCTGAACATATATAGACGTATCCCTCGCCCATCTGTTTTAGTGACTGATGATCCAGCTCCTCAAAACTGGAGAAGAGAAAGGGGGGCATGAGCTTTACCTGAGACAGAAATGAGACCAGAGCAGAGAAAGAATTGTATCTGATAAAAGAGGGAACAGTCAGATCTGTGTGGCCATTCATTGTGTACTTAATACTCGTTGTATTCAATAAATAACGAAAATATAGAATGCAGTGAAAAGATTTTAAGCACTTTAGATGTTAAATTGTTATCCATGTGCTAGTCCCAAACGTATCCATTACAGGGTGTCCTGATTCCAGGTGTCAGCATTGTGTATTGAGTTTGGGTTTACATGAAAACAAAGAAGCAACAGTGATGACTAAAATCCGCAGAAAAACAAGTTGTTTAGATCAACCTGCCTGCCAAGTGTCTTTGAAAAACCATGTGCAGCTGAACTGTGAAGAGCCACCAAATTTGATCTGAGTTGGATTTTTAATACTGTATTAAAGTAAATAAGAAACAAAAACACATCAAAATCTTCTGGGTTTTATTATAGCGCTTATGTAGAGCTTGGGCTATGTGATCAATACAAAAGTGAGCAACACGAGCACTTTTCCACAGTCGTGTAAGCAACAGGTAAGATCATAAGGGTTTAATAGTTTTTTGTTTTTTTTTTTCCATAGATTGCATAAAACAGGTGGACATGGCAACCATGATGACATTCAGTGGCTATTTTGGAACTATTATGAAGCCTTGAGCTTCATTTATTATGGATGAAGAGCCAAGTAACCAGCTAACACTAACTAAGCTTGGTTTGCAAGGTGCATCCGTACACTATATGAGCGCTCACATAGACCCTGATATCTTTTAGTTGGTTTCAAGTAGCTTACAAATAAAATACAAGGCACAAAGTTGAAAATCCTTCCATTAAAACACTTCAAAGATAATCTAAGGGTCCAGTGACTCCAGTTAGCAGAGGTGAAGCTTAGCAGATGGTCAGCATCCACCTGTCATTCAAAGCATCCACACAGAAAGACACTAGGAGAAGTAACCGTTAGTGATGTGAAGCGGGCGGGTCCTGAGTTAACCTTTTCCCAATTTTGAGGGGACCGTTTAAAGTGATGACTGATAGAAGTGAAAGGTACTGCTGACTGACAAATAAGGGAGTGCTAACTAAGCTACAGGGTGACCTTGAATAACCAATCACAACCAGCTGACAGCTGTAAAGTGACAACAATATATCACTGCTTTATATGTGGATGGGGTTCTATAATGCATCATTTTAAGCCTTGTTATCATTAATACTGGCAAGTTACTAAAATGTTATCTATGAACTACTTATAAATAGGCTGTACACATGTTTATTTATTCTCCAAATTAGGGATCTTTGACATGGGACTCTGTGTGGATTGACTCATTTTTGGGTGAATGCCTCAAGTGGTCATTCAAGGAACTGCAGGGGTTTTTTTTTGTTTCTTTTTTTCAGCCCTGGTTTTGTCTCATCTCTCCATCTGCCTGGAGTATAATAAAAACAACTCTTAAACAAACCTTTGCATTACAGGTTTCTGGTACAGTCCAGAGTGTGATTTTGTGCGACACTGCATCGCAAAGTCCCAGGAGAACGTGGAGGGCAAAGTGCAGCTGTCTGTCTTCAAGGGTCAGGTCTACATCCTGGGACGAGAGTCCCCCAAGTCCCTGTACAACGAGGAGCTGGTCAGGTAAGCAGAGGATGAAATACAAAAAAGTGCGTATGTGTGTGGTTGTAAGACAGAAGTGACAGCTGTGTGTGGTGCTGCTCTGGTGCATCCACATGTTCACCAGTCGGCCTGTTATTAGGTCACTTTGCCAAAGCTCTCTGATGAGCTCCACATCAGCATACTTAACTGACCCTGCCTCACAAAGACATCAAGGAAGTGTCAGACTCAGTTCCTGCAGGGCAGCCCCCCCCCCGCCCCGGCCTCTTAGCTGTGGTAACAGTGGGTTTGTTCAGGAGGGTGACCCCTGATGCCCTCTGGGCAGGCTCAGCACTGACCAAAGTGAAAAACTCCTCCATATGTCTCTCCATCTCCACTTCAGTCACACACACACACCAGTTGTACCCTAAAGTCAGAGAGCTAATGGTGTTTTCAGCCAGAGGAGAGAGGTGATTTCACTCGGCTTTTAAGAGGAAAGCGCCAGTGTGTCATGGTAGTTAAGCAGGTCAGAAAGAGAGACACTAAAAACACGCCTCACACAGTCAGCCATTCAGTTCCTTAGACTGGTTTGGCAAGCGAAACAGCCAGTTAAAAAAAAAGAAGAAAAAATCAATACGGTGAGTGTACATTTTGTCCTGTGAGAGAGGGGGAGATAAACAGAGATTATACTGTACTCAGAGCAGGCAGACCAGCTTTAGTAACCCATATTGGCTTGTTTCGGTTTAGTTTCTTTTACTGATATTCAGTTTTCACTAAACTTCCGACTCATTTTAGATCAATTATAACTCCTCATTCTTTTAAACAGACAATTCGCTGTATGACTTTAGTTGATGAACGCTTTTGTTTTGATACGAGGCTTCATTTTATAAAGACACATTTCTCAGCAGGGACGACACATCTGTGTGACTCAGTGTTGTGTTGCACCATCGCAAAGTCCTCGGGGCCACTGACAGATGGGCCAAGTGGTTCCACATAAAGGGGCTCTTTAGAAACATCAGCCCCCCAAAAAACTCTCACATTAGTCTCAAATTTAGTCGCAAACACTGACACACGGCTTTATTTCTTACCCACGGAGAGCAGGTTTTTCTTGATAAGGTGCTGTGTTTTCAGGTAAACACACACCTGTGACTACAGACTTGTCGCCCTACATGCTAAACCTGAGAAAAAAATGCTGGTGCCTTTCAGCAGTTAAAAACCAAAAGATATTTAGTTTATGATCATATACAACAAAGAATAGTATGAAATTCTTTATATGCGGCAACGTGAAACCAACAAATGTTTGGGTTTTTACTAAAACCTTAAGTAAGAAGATGAAATTATAAACAAAATAGTCGTAATAGTTCATCTTCTGGCCTCTCCTCTTTGTTCACTTGTAGTTCAAATGCAGTCCCAGCTGGAACCACACCAGTGCTCAGTTTCTGAAACTAGTGTCAGCGTTAACATTTAACTACACTGAAGACAACATGTCATATATTGAAAATGTTTTAAAGATCAAAGATCTCACTGCGTTTTATAAGATCTGTGTTTGAGATACAGCATGTACATATATAGAATAAACACACTATTTTAATTCAGAGGTGCTCCTGATGAGCTTATGCTTTCAGTATGCAATTCTGTCTGCCTCCGAGTAAGAAAATAAAAACTCAATGATACACCTGAAACAGGAATATGCTTATATCTTTCCTGTGGCTATGGGTAGCTTTCTCCAGGTAGGTGAGATGGTGGGACACCGGTATAACCAGAGTAGCTGTGAAAACTACCCAGTAAAAGAAAAGGAGCAAAAAGGGATAGTGACAGAAGCTAAAACCAAGAGTGAAACTTAGAAGGGGATTTGCTCAATGAAAAGAGCTCCAGGACTTGGGAAGGTTCAGAAGTTTCAGCTGGAATTATATCTACTAAATCAGTTAGCAACAAAGCCTAACAGCCTAATACAAAAGGTGCTTTAAAATTGGGGCAGAGGGTAAGGGTGCAGGGGGGAAATTGTCTATTGGCACTTTAAAAGAAACTTTATTGGATTATTCTTTAATCGAGAACAATGGATAAAACAAACTGAAGGAAAACTTGATCTATTTCGGTAAAATGTAGTGACCCAGAACTTTCTTAAGTCTTTCTATTGTACAATAAAATGCATAAAATCCCCTAAAAAATACGTGTTAATACACACTCATTGGCCACTTTATTAGGTATAATTTGCAAGCACTGGGTTGGACCTCCCTTGCCTTAATTTTTCATGGCACAGATTCAACACGGTGCTGAAAACATACTCCTCAGAGGTTTTGGTCCAAATCGACGTGACAGGTTCACACAGTTAATGCAGATTTGTCAGCTTTACATCCATGATGAGATGATATCCTGTTCCAGCGCATCCAAAAAGTGCTCTACTGGATTGTGCAGGCCATTTGAGTACAGTGAACTCATTGTCATGTTCAAGAAACCAGTTTAAGGGGGTGTTTTGTGACATGGCACTTTATCCTGCTGGAAGCAGTGATCAGAAGATTGGTACACAGTGGTCCAAAAGGGATGGACGTGATCAGAAACAATACTCAGGCAGGCCCCAAAGTGTGCTAAGAAAACATCAAACAGCCCAACAGGCTGAACCAGTGATACAAGGCAGGATGGATCCATGCTTTCATGTTATTTATGTGAAATTCGGACCCTATCCTGCTGTGGATTCAAAGATGCTCTTCTGCATAACTTATGCTGCTGTAGCACATCTGTTTCAAGGTTCAGCCTGGTGTGTCTTCATAGATGCTCTTGTGAATATCTTGGTTGTAAAAAGTTGTTGAGCTACTGTTGCACTCTGACCTCTAACATCAACAAGATGTTTTGATCCAGAGAACTGCGGCTAACTTCAGCAGGTAGATTTGACCATGTCTACATGCCTAATTGCGTTGACTTGCTGTCAGATTTTGCATTAAAAAGCAATTAACCGAGCGTACCTAACAAAGTGGCCATGCCAGACTTGTTGGAATGTTTTCCAGGTTGTACAAAACATGTAAGACTAGTTAACAGCACATTTTTATAGATGGTAATATGTCATCGATATACAGCAATATAAAACGAGTCCTTACTTATGTATTAGATGACAAGCTTATTGCGAATTACTTTTTCGTTGCCATTGACAGATGGACTTACCTGACAGTGATACACCTGGAAGCAGCAATCTCATACACACACACACTCACTTATTTGCCACTACATGAAAACCTGTCACAATCACACACACATACACACAGACCAGATTAGGCATGAAACCCCTGCTGACATCCTGTTGGCTCTCCACAGGCAACAGTAAACGGCGTCATTAACACAGTGGTAATACAGCCCTTCGCCGCACCCATCTGAGACAGAAATGTCACCCTCCTCGCTCTCAGCAGTCTCCGCTCTCAATTAGACTGCAGGGTTTCTTAAAGGAATACACAATCACATGCTTGCAGACACACAGGCACAAAGTGCTGTATTCTTTGTGGCCACTCACTCATAATGGTGTTCAGGTGCCGGGCAGGGAGCCTTGTATTGAGAGTTGATGATTTAGTTGTCGGCCTTTCTTTTTATGGTGTTTATCCTATCATTTGTTGGCAATTTCCTCTTTTGCTAAGTGCTTTTGAAGAATGAGTGCAAGCTGTACACCGGGAGTTGGGGGTGTCATAGAAGGAGAGGACTCAGTAAGGGAGTGTATTAAACACTGCAGGTAGAAACTGCTGTAATTACACAGCACACGGGCACTCTTTGTGAGACACACTAAGAAGAGATGACTACACAACAAGCAGCCTCGACAACATGGGACAACGCACTGCCGCAAGTTATAGATTTACTACTTTTTCACAAGAAGTGGATAAACTGGAAGACAAACAGCAGATTACAAAATCATCTCAACACTTAGCTCACAGTTGATATGATGGGATTGTTTGTAAATGGGTTATGTGCGTCTTTTGTGTTCTTGTATGCGTGAGCGTGTTTTCATTCTGCCGTATTGATGCGCTTTCATTCGGGACAAGCAACTAAAGAAGAGCATTCAGAGGAAAATCAATTGGGACACTGTTTCAAAAGAGCAGATTATCAATGATCCAGTTATCCCAGCGGTTGATGAGACTCTGTGTCTCTTTATGTTCACGCCAGTGACGGCAAACACTTCAATCAGTTTGTTACCCCACTGTCCTCTAACATTTGCCTTCAGTGTTTGCGCCCTCTTTAACTGATCTCAGATTTGAAGATCGCTCCCTGTTGGCTCACCTGCTTCTTTTCTGACTTCTTTTTGTTTCAGCATGGATGTGCAGGGAGACTATGACCCGTGTGATGCCTCTGGATTCATTAGGATTAATGCCGTCAGGTTAGCATCCGCCTTAAAACCCAAGAATGGGTGTTTATTAAAGCCAACTCACACCTATGCTTCATCCTACTTTATATTTTTTTCTTCCACAGGTTAAGAGAACACCACCGCTTGCAGGGTTTGTCCAGCACCAAGCAGTAGTTGGTGTCAGTCATGGAACACCACCTTCTTTTCTTCTTTTCTCTCTCCATGACGTCTTAAACACCAACAAATTTTAGTCTTTGTGCCTCTAGTGTCTACCTTATGCCTTATTATGTAGTGTTGGTTGTATTAGCACAATGGAAAGCACATCACTTTCATAGTTGGAAGCAGACATTCACACATAAGAGCAGGATTGGCTCACTCCAAAATATAAACTGTGGATAAACTCTTGATATGTATTTCTTAGTATTTTGTTCCCTTGGCATCATTATTTTAATACCATGAACTGTTTGTATTCAAATAAAAAGGGGTGAAATGTCCTTTTTCTCTGTTTCTCTTCCACTTTTTAGTGTTTCATTATAAAAAGCATAAGTCGTTTATGTCTTTGGTAGACTGTGTATTTTTTTGCATGCCTGTTTAAGTCTTGGGGCCACACTCGGTGCCCCGAGGAAGCCGTGTCATATTTTACAATATGCAGATGTAGGGGGATCGCTGCAGAAGTGAGCATAATGGTTCAGTGATAGACGCTGAAGTGGAAGCGATGAGGCCGTTTCTGAGCTCAAATGGCACAAGTCAGATGGAAGGAAAACCAATTGGACGCGATACATATGTATATCTGCCAAGCATGGCGTCCCCACTCGTACAGAACATAGGACAGAGGGAGGAGGGTGTATTGTAAGATTCAGTTACAGCTTTTTTTCTTCTTTTTTAAACTGGAAGGTGGTACATTGGTTAGCACTGTTGCCTAATAGCAAGAAGTTCCTGAGATCGAATCTAATCAGGGGCCTTTCTATGTGGAGTTTGCATGTTCCCCTTGTGCTTGTATGAGTTCTCTGCAGCTAAACCGGCTTCCTCCCACAATCCACACTGACATGCATGTGGTTAGGTTAATTGGTGATTCTAAATTGACCGTAGGTGTGAATGGAAACGGTTGTCTGGCTCTGTGTGTTATCCCTGCGACAGATTGCCGACCTGTCCAGGGTGTACCCTGCCTCTCGCCATGTGACAGCTGGGATGGGCTCCCCTGCAACCCTCAATTGGATAAAAAAGAGAAAATGAATGAAAAATTGGTATGCTCTTTTGGATGACTATTTAAAGATCTGTGAATAGGTGAACATGGTGCAGTGTCGCTCAAAAGGAAGACTTGAATGGGAATTAACAAGATTAGGCAGGAAAATCTATAAAATTAGCTTTAACGTGGAGATTAAGTCATTAGGGAACAAAACTACAACTGTACTGCTGAAAACATGAGTAAAATATGTATGTATGCTAATGTGGCGGGTTATTGTTACAGCAGCTTTTCTGAATCAACCGAAATGTGGCAGCAGATACAAAGAGCTTAAGATGTTGATTTGTATTGTGTATTGTGACAATATTTTTTAGGTGTAGTGCTAAATAGAGAGAGGGTGACAAATTAAAGGAAATACTGACTCGTTGACCTCCTGCCTTTGCCCCCTTGCAGCCTGGATAATCTGAAGGAAAAGGTCCTCTACACTATATTTCATTAAACCAAGGTTCATGTTATACCATGACAAAGCAGTGAAGAGCATTTCTCTTCAGTTTGAACTTTCCAGTTGACTTTTTTAACCTGGATAAATACAGCCTGTTCAGACAGCATTACTGGTATAAACCACCGGCCTCTAAACAGGCACATAACAAACTCTGTCTAAGGCCGTTTTAAGAGATGCACTGCAGCCCTGAACACTTCTATTAATCACACAGCAGAGGTGTCATTGAGAATGCAAATGTTAGCTGGTGTTTAGCCTACCGGCTTCTCATTACAAAGTCTGTGTCATGTGGGATTGCACTGATGTGTGAATGCATCTGAAATGGACCATTTGGGTCCTACATGTGGAACAGCTGTGGAAAACAAAACTGCAAAATTCATGTTAAAAAAAAACAAAACAGCTTAAAAGTCTTTGATGTGCAGTTCTTAAGTGTATGCTTGCCCCCTAGATTGGCTTTGAGAACCCTTAAAGGAAGATGTTACTACACTGAGTGATGACCTCTGCCCTGTGAAGAATAATTTCTATTCTGATGGGAGTTGTCTCTTCCAGTATGATAATGTCCCAATCCATAGAGCATCAGGCCTTCAAAGTCAACACAGTGGACACACTGATTGGAAAGCACTCTCCCTCATGATAATAGAGGCTTCTCTTTCTCCGTTTTAGGTGTTTGCGATTTCCTTTTATGGTTAGATGTAAAAATAATTTCGCAATGCTCCATACTATGCTTTAGCTGTTTCTCTTCTTCTTCCCTATTTCCCACCACTGAGAGATGTCAGTCCCGTATCGAAGTGCTGGGTAGGCTGTGGGCCTGATATTAGGGTCCACAGGCACAGGAGACCCCCCGCCAGGTCTAATGGGCAAAGAGGAATTCTCAGACCCTTTCAGTCCTGCAGCAGCCACTCAGCCACTGCACAATTACACGGCAGGCGTCTCAGTCTTTGCCTGGTCAATTACCAGCCAGTCCCTGCATTTACTGTCGTGCGCACACAGGTTGTAAGATAATCAGTGTCCAAAATTGCCCGGTTAGAATGAAGGGATGGAAGGAGAGTTATTCAGATTAGTCAGTCAAGCTGAAGGGGTGGCAGGAGGGATGGGGACAGCTATCAATCTCAATCTGGCTTCAGTGGTTGGAGAGGGGGAGGACTGTGGTGACCTTTCCGTTTTGTTTCTAGAAAGATATGATCCTGTGGAATTTCTTTACTGATATAATAGCTTGCATGCATTTTTTTAGGGAATTACAAGATTGCATATTAAAGTTTTATTTAGGTGGATACTGCTCTAATCAACAACTCTGCACGTGTGTGTGTCTACTTACTTACCGTATCACATGTCATATCCCATCCGCCACCCCCTCCCTTCTACCTGCCTGCCCGGCCAAGCAGGTATGAAAACTGGCCCACACCTGACCAAGGGAATTAATCATCCTTGACCCTGGACCAATTACCCCTCATTACCCACTGTGTCTACCTCTCAGGGGAGAGTTGTGTGACAATAGAGTGACATGAAAGTCAGCGGTGGCACAGGACCGATGGACACTCCTAATGGACACTTCTGTGCGACTGTGTCTCCTCAGGAGGCCAGGTCGACTAGCCTTCCACTCCCTGTCACTCTCCCGCAGCACATGTACAAAGGAGGCTATTGTTCCGGATCATGGTCCGCGACCTCTTGAGCTGAAGTGCAGAGGGCCGCCGGCAATGAAAGCTGAAAAAGAAATATTCAAAGGTGGTGACGAAAAGAAAGTTTAGTTTATGTTCATCTTCATTTAACCATTTGGTACCGCTTTCTAAGAGGACAGCACTTGTAAATGGATTCTAAGTTACCAATAATTTATAGACCAGTTATGCAAAATACTAAAATCTCTTTGGATGAAAGTCCAAACTTCCATCTAGTATTAATTCAGCTGCAAATGTTTGAAATTTACAGTGATTAATGGCAAGAGGGATGGATGTGTGTGTGAATGGATGGATGGTGTTGCTAATGCATGATTACATGGCTAAAATGTTAGTTTTTTTCATTACTACTAATAAAGTAGGAAATTTTTAGGAGATCATGTTTATTACCCTGCGATAGACTGGTGATCTCTCCAGAGTGTACCCCACCTCTCACCCTATGAGAGCTGGGATAGGCTCCAGGCCCCCTCTGCATGCCTGAATTGGACGAGCGGTTAAGAAGAATGGATGGATGGACGTTTGTTACCTGCTTCGAACCACTGCTTTAGCAAACTTGAGCAAGACACTGTTCTCAGGACTTAATATTTATTTCCCCATCGCTATCTCTAAGTTTTCATGTTGCAGTTTGCTTCTTGAATTTGCAGGAAGCTAAGTTAATCGTCAGGTTTTTACCCATCTATTGTGATATTAATTTGTTGAGGAATTAACAGAACAAAGCGCACGAGAATGTCTGCTGCCGCCCCCCGCCCCCCCACCCCAATTCAATCTGCGCTCTTCATCTGCCTGTCAGTGTGGAGAGAGATCCCCTTTTTCACTGACCTCTCCGCTTCAGTCACAATAAGACAGGAACAATGACCACAGACCGTTAATTACCACCAATTACAGGCCAAAGTAGCTCTTGTTCACTATGGTTTACGTGTAACCCAAGCCCAGGAAGCCGCATGACGGCTGTCCCGCTGTGTCTGTTCCTGGCTCCAGAGCACCACATACACGCACTGTTCTTACCACCATCACGTCATATTTTATACCTGCCTGGATTAATAACACCTGCTTGTATCTGAATAAACTGGCAGCTGCTTTTTGTGCTCTACCATTTCACTTAATGCTGCTTTACTTAGCAGGTAAAGGGTTAATGGACTGGTCCCCTGAGGTTAGTGTAGAAAGCTTATGGGCTTGGCAAAGATGATGAGGTCATTCCCAGCTAAGAAACAGTAAGTGATTTGCAGCACACAGTGCTAATTCTGCTGGGCTACTATGAATACATTATTTATATTAATACTTTCTGTATTCACTGGAAGATCCAAATTGAAAATGACAGTATTAATAGTACATATATGAGGATAATCGGCTCATTTTTTTCTATACGGATGTGAAGGATCCGTTTTAACCATGGGCCATTAAATTGAATACTTTGAATAAACTGAGATGGGAGTAGAAGTTTCTGACACCTGTTGTATTAATTATCTGAATAATTCTGTGGTTCACATACTGGGTATAAGTGCCACTTATGCAGGCTAGTCTGAAAGCACTGATGTGTCTTTATGGGTCAGATGTGCGCTTCATTCATACTCCTGAAACTTGATCTCCTGCTGCAACATCAAGGAGACCATCTGTGAGGAACCATCAAAATAAAGCCTTCCAGGCTAGCTAACATCCACGGTTCCTGTGTGTGTGTGTGTTTTTTTACCTTGATGTCGAAGCCTATTTTCTGGTGTCAAAGGACACCCATACATGATGTCCTGAAGATCTATAGACAGATGGGACCATTACGGTCAAAGCCCCTGGCTTTGTTTGTCCTAAGTCGGTGATGAAATATTGATGGAAAAATAGAAATATTTTGCCCGCTGCTCAATGTTGCTCATCTAAAAGGGTTAATGAGTGTGAGGACTTCCCTGTCTCCTCTTACAACCAAATGTAGCTCAACTACTCACTAACATTGACCGGAGTCTGCAGGCTCTGTGGGCCTAACAAGAATCGATAACCTTTTTCAATACCGGATTAAGTCCGGGTATAATTGCTCAAGTAGCCGAATCCTGACTGATGAGTGTGCTGGCCTGCATTTTGGAAACTTTAGATATTGTCCATCTTTGAAAAGATCAGAATAGTAGGACATAAAAAACATTTTTTGCCTATTTTCCTTCTTGCTGAGAGTGAGACTCACATCTGTCTGGTAAATATAAAGCCACAACCATCTGCCAGTTAGCTAAGCCTGGCTCTGTCCAGAGGTAACAAAATTCACCCTAGCCTGAGGTTTTTGCACTTTTATCTTTGCACAGATTAAGCAAACAAACTGTAACATGTTTATTACGTTTTGTGGTGGATTTTGTTCCAGCTGAACTGAGCCAGCCTCCCTTGCTTCCCCTTCTTATGATAAGCTAGAATAACTCCCAGTCACGTAGGGTCATGTTTAATATATGAGTGACAGAAACACTGATCATTCACCGTCAATTTGAGTCAAAGTATGTTCCTTAATCTGTATTTAAGGGTAGAAATACACATCACATCATATATTACCTACAGGTTTCTTAAGTATTTGACTAATTTGTGCATTTTTTCCACAAACTTGCACAAAATGCTTCTTTTTAGCACACTGATCCCACAGATCAATACTGAGATGAGTGTGCTGAGTGTGATTCTCTTTATTTGGAGCTTCAGTACACTTTTATTGGCTACATTATAGCTTAAAGTAACATCTCTGCTTTTCCAATGAGTTTTTTTCCAACTTCATTTAAAACCGTTAAACTCCTGTGTTTGCATTTTTCTTTGAAACTGGATTGAAACTTCTGCCATACTTTCACTGAATCAAAACCTATAAAGGTTATGAAAAACACAAGCACACACACACACACCATTACAATGCCCTCAATTTTGCAGGTCCCTCTGGGAAGTGCCAATGCAGCATGTTGATCTCAAATCAATAGATTTATCTCCCTGTGTTGCTTCCCTTCCCCTCCTCTCCCCGGGGGTCTGCTGGTGAGGTTTGTTTGCTGGCACACGCTCTTTATGTTCTTCGATCTGTTGCTCTGTGAGGAGGTGACTGGATGAGGGGTTCAAGGTGCATGCTGGTAGCCTCATTCTCAGTAAATCCCCTGGATGATGTAAATGTTTAATGGCGCTGGTTATTCGGTTGTTATGGCGTGTGTTATGATGGATGGTAATGCAATGTTTTCCGATGGTGCCTGAATTACACCGCAGGGTATGCAGGCTATTTGGGCTGGGTGTTTAACTGGCTTTCATTACTGAGCTTTGCAAATATGCTCTGAAATTATAGTTCAAGCTGCTGCAGTATTTTTTGCTTCAGTAGTCATTTTAAGTCATTTTTGCACAGCGCCTTGACTACTGAACGCGGTAACTTCACTCTAGCTTTCTTTGTCATTGCTTTGATACTAAATGCATTGAGTGACCACATCTTTCTCATCCCATATAAGTGTGTTCCAACACACCTAGCTTAAAGGTTTTGTTTTCCTTGTGTTCTGCATGTTTACATGTAGATTTTAAACTGACACATTTACATTTGAAACCCAATTTGACAGAAACTTATTGTAATTTTACAACATTGTGCCAAATCTTGAAAATGGATCATAAATCCTGAAGCTATCATCTATATGTAAAGAATGCCCTACATTACACAACACAGTTACAAATGGCATTATAGGAAATTCATTTTTATTTAAGAGTGTAAAAACTAGTCATACTGCATTTCATTTGCGCTAATTAAATTTTGAACAGTATGACTGATTTAGTAGAGGAGTGCAATTTTCCATTGAAAAAACAACTACTTCAAAGAGAATAGTGTTATTGTTGATTTATAAAGATAGTTATCAGGTTACTGACAAAGTTTAGGTTGATGATAAACTAATTTTGCCGTATGGATCCATCCTTTTATGTTCTTTACACCAAATTCTGACCCTACTGTGCAAATGTCGCAGCAGAAATTGAGACTCTGGCAACGTTTTTGCAATATTCTATTGCCCAAACTGAGGCAGACAGTTTCCTGTTCTTCATAACTGACTGCCTGTAAGGTAAAGATGCTACAATATTAGAAAGAGATCCCAACAATCACACAACCCATTATGAACAAGCAATTGGTGACATAAGGAAGGAAAAAAAACCTTTCTACAGGAGGAAACCTCTGGCAGAACCAGGCTCAGGGTTTCCAATACTCATCACACAGGTCTTGTACCACAAGTATAAACTTTATCCAAAAAAAGCCAAACATTTTAAGCTTAATCTTAAAGGTCGTTTTGAAAACTCTGAGAACCACAATTAAGCCAGCAGTCTGAGAGTGAATTGCTCTAGTGGAATAAGATGGTACTATGAGGTCTTTAAAATATGATGGGGCCTGATTATTCTAGATGTTGTGTGTGAGGAGAAGGATTTTGAATTAATTCTGAATTTAATAAGGAGCCTTTCTCACCTTCCTCCCTGATTCTGATGCTCGGTTTGAACTTCACCAGGCTGTGTGGACCATGTATACATGGCTAAATGCATTGAGTTGCTTCCATGTGATTGGCTGATTGGATGCTATGCATTAATGAGGATTTGAACAGGTGTACCTAATAAAGTGGCCACAAAGTGTATTCAAAGTTTTTTAGCTTTGATGTGAGACTACTAACGGGGCTGCTATGCTGTATAAGACACCCGTGTGATGTGTTTTGCAAAGCATAAAGAAAAGCATGTAACCAGTTGTGAAAAATATGTTTGAAAAGTTACAAGATGGTGATAAATTATGCATGCTAAGTTGGGTTTTTTTTTCCTTTTTTTGGACAGCCCTGGAAGATCTATGCGCCTTTGCATGCATGAAATGAGGAACACTTGTTTTGCTTCGCAGTATTCGCGGATGTGCTGCCACTTCAAAGATGATCCAGCTGTATCCCTTGGCTGAGCATTACGTGATACTTTGCACCTCAGTGAGTATGAGCAACACAGCAGTAGGTGAGGGTTTTATCTCGAAAGTAGATTCAACACCAGACGAGGACATCAACGGTCGGTTCCGCTTTTAAAATGCCTCGGGGCCCCATAAGCTGTGGGTTTAAAGTGCCGAAAAGAATTGCAACCCTGCTTTGCTTTGGCTGAATAAAAAAAACATTCAGTCCATTTCTGCAGCTCTGCCTGCTGATATGCTTTTATTTCTGTCATGCCTGGTGTTTGGCTTTGAAGGGCGCCTCGTGTCATCCTTATGAAACTCTTTTCAGCGGCTTGTTTTGTGGTGACAGCAGAAGAATTACCTGCAAAACACTCTTTGTCAGCTCAGTGTGCAGGGAGCTCACAAACAAGACCATTTAGCTATTATTTCCTCTCAGTATCCGTTAGACACAGCAAAACGGATGTTTATCAAGAAAAATGGGCGACTGTGGGAGAGGAGGAAAATAGGACAGGTGGAGAGAGAGGCCAGGAGAGAGGGATGGAGAAAAGACGAGAAGGGGGTGGGGGGGTGGGGGTTATTGGAGCTGAGGAGGGGTCATGGTGTCCCAGTGGAGAGAAATAGTGGAAAACATCCGTAATTTTCACTGCGGGATCCCGTGTAATTGAGTCATTTAAAATACAGATACAGAGCTGAATCAAAGCAAAGTGGCTCGTGGTGGGAGGAGGGGGCTGCAAAGTAAAATGGAAAAGAGGTAAAAACAAGGAGGTAAAAAGTGTGTTTCTCCTATTATTGGGAGAAGCTGGTCTGTTTATCCTATTCATCTGTCAATCTTCTCTTTCAAGACACCGTGTTACCTGTCACAGATTTTCTTTTGTTTGTCCTCATATACTCTTTCAGTCAGCATTATGCTCCTGTTTTATGGTTTTTTAAAATTCATTTGTGGCACTGAATTTGCTTTTTGTCTCTGACTGTGTTCATTTAATCTTTGTGATGGATCTCCTATAATTTGACTGTTATGTTGCACTTTATTTTTTTTTATATCTCATTTTTTTTAGTCAACAATCAATGTTGAATTGACTTAGCAAATTGTTTATGTATATCTTCTTCAGTTTCTATAATTTCTGATCACACATTTCCAGATAAATAAACACTACTTATAAATTGAGGAGTTTTTGGATTATATGTTGTTTTTCATAAATAGAGAAAATGCTGATTTGATTTATTAGCTTCGATTTCATGAAGAAATTTTCAGATGAAAACGAGAGGTAAACCTGTGACGTGAGCAAATTTTGGTTTAGACTGCAACAGAGTAGCAAAAATAGCAAGCAGCAGCACCTATGGTGAATAAGAAATGCAAAAAAGAGTTAGCACCAAGTAAACAAAAATACAAGTGAAGAAAAAAGACTAAGAGCAAAATAAGTAGTGCTTGCTTAGTGAGTGCACACAGTCTTCGTTTTAAAATGAAGTTATGTGATCAATGTAAACGAGTGCTAGAATGTAGAAAATATACATTTTACTAGCAGTATTTCTATGGGATTCTAGGATGAAAGTAACTTCAAGCACATAGTTTGCAAAGCATGCAAACTTAACTGTCAAACTACTGTATAGAAAAAAAATCACCAAGTATATATGGCATATTGTTTTCACTGAATTGTTGAGCACACCCAGCTGCAGACATGCCTTACAGTTCGCGTCGCATGTCTGTTTCGCAGGTATAAGAGTCATTATCCAGTAGTACTGTGTGAGAGGCACTGAGCATGTTTAAAATGGCCATTATAAATAAAACCAGTGCTTTCTGTGATGACAAGTTAACCAATACTGCAAATACTGCAAACAGACATATTGTTGAACACCAAAATATACCAGCGAATTTTTTCAGAAACTCTACACCTCTCCCCAAACTATAAGCAACACACACACGCTTAAAAAACCATAGTTTGAGTACACCTACACTGCCTTATAAAGGAAAAAGAAAATGGCACAATATTACATAGTAAGTAAATCATGAATCATTAATATTTAATATGAAGATTTAAGTCCTGTTATAACTGATCAAGGGTTTAAGGCTAAGATAAGATCTGTGGTTAGAAAACTAGTTCCCATACTTCCAGCTGCATGTTTCTACACGCTGTTAAAAGGTGAACTCAACATTTTTCACAGGTCATTTAATACATGGAATATATGTTAAAAAAAATAGTTATGTAAAGTCTTTTGTGCCTCCATGTGAAGGCACATGAATAAGCATTGTTTGGGTCTGCAGACTATAGGTTTAAAAGAATTAAAAAATAATGAGCCCCATATGCTTCGCACAGACAAAAACTTGCACCCATCTGCCAGCGGTTAAGTTGCACTGTGAGTAATGCTGGCCCCTGATTTTAAAACTGCACAACCGGGGTGTCAAACATGCAGCCCCGGGGGACCATGTTCAACCCACTGGCTTTGCATTGTGAGAAAATTGCAATGAAGTCATTCATTACATTTTTTTTAATCACAAGATGCAATCCCATTACTGCTGTGGTAATGTGATGTTAGTATTACTACACAGGAGAAGTATTTTTAGACGTAGACATTTTGTTTCAGTAGGATTGCTGTTTTTGCAAATGTAACATATATTTGATGTCTGTGAAAAGCACTCTGTAATTGAACTTTACGTACTTACTCCTTCTGCTTCACTTATTAAAGAAAGTATAAATTAAGATTTTTATTTAAGGGTTTTTTTGCTGTGAAAGACACTATAAATATGCTTTACTTACTTTCTTACTTATTTACTCATACGTCTTGTTCTTTATTAAAATCACTGTGAACTGATGAACTTATGTTACTCTCTTTTTATTCTTATGCAATGTTTGTATATGGACGATGCACTAGAGTGAAACAGCAGAATAAATAAAGGATGTGTTTAGGGTCATCGTATTTGTTGCAAACTTCTTACAGAGAATGAAAAAAATGAAAGAAACTGATTATGCAACATCCAAAAATTACAAAATTGCCAAAATTAGAGTGAATGCATGATATGGATAATAAAAAATAATACCAACATATTTGTTACGTTTGAAATTTAAGAACAGCTATTTTGCGAAATTTGTTGTTGAAATAATTCACAAGATGTGGCCATCATTTTTTTTTTTTTTTCAGATATGAAAATCATTAACGCTGCAGAGCCAAGGTTTATTTACTGCTTCCTGCTGCATGAACAATGTCTCCCTGAATGAAAGCCATGCTGGGATACCTCTGAGACCTCTGGATGAAACTCTAAACCATTTCTTGCTTCCAGCCTTTAGAAATTTATGCCCATAGCAGAACTATGGCAATTATAAAGCAATTACAGTCTCATATTGCCTGTTCTTTTGAGATTGGAGAGAAAAGAGGAGGAGGTAAAAGCATGTTTTAGTCAAAAAAGAGTAAGTGTGCCAATATTGATGCTCCTTTTTCCTAAATGCTCAGTTGTCCACCTCTGCATGTGTTCCGCTTGCCTGACCGCAGCAAACATCAAATTTTGACTTCACTGAAATGAACATGAAAAGGACAAAAAGAAAAAAGATCAGCTACTCAGCTTCAACTGATGATACTTTAAAAAACTTTTTTTTTTTAATCTTGAGAGATCAAAAGCTTGGCTGAGTTTGTGCTCAAATGCACTCCGCTGGTGAGTGGCCCAACAGTTTTACCACAGTGAATCCTGGGAACAAGCATCTATTCTCTGCCAGACAATGACAGGGAGGAAGCTGTGTCTGTGTGTGACACTTGATCAGCCTGCTACGGTAACCACAGCTCCACACACATAAACACACACTTGGTCAGTTCCCGCTGCTTGATTGGCAGCAGTCCAGAGACCCACACCTGCCTTAACTGCCTTTGCTTACTACTAGGCCATTTGACCAGATGGGGGGAAGAATTTATACAAATTGTATGTGTGCGCTTGAGTCCATTCTCATGAATGCATCATCTGGCTGTATATGAAGAAAACCACCTGACCGTGTCTTTGATTTCCCAGCCACCTCCGGGTTTGAATATATTGGCAGCACAGCACATGGTTGCAATATGTCAGTCGCCCAGATCAGACTTCAGTTCTGCTAGATTGGAGGTCTTCATTTAAAGGTGCTGGTCTGGGAACAGCTCTCAGGTGGCATTTAATTTCTCTGCTTCTTTTCTGGGAGTGATAACATGCCCGGGGGGCGACGAGGAAAGGAAACTGATATATATAGTTACGTCTGTAAGACACAGCATGCCAGTCTCCATGTCTCAAATTAGAGCAGCTGCATGAACTTGCTACATATAAGAGGAAAACATATTTAAGTGTTTAAGAACCAGCACCTTAACAGACTTATGAGGATCAGTTGTGGGCAACAGAAACTTCCACACAAGTGACCAGACAGATTAGACTTGAACAAAATCCTCATCGAAACGACTCCAAAAAAATCTCCAGAAACTATTAACTGCATCTGCTTTGCTGGACCACACATTAATATCAGTCCTCAGTGGTCAACTTGTCTGAGGTTTGGATACAATTTATGGAGAAGGAACTGTTTTGCATAAACATTTTGAAAATTTGCTGCAATTTTACTCTTCTGTATTGCTGTTGGCATTTTCCAGATGTGCAACGATATAGATGTTTCCACATGTGCAGGTTTTCATTTTGTTGCATGAGATGGGATTTTTTTTTCATCCTGTCAGACAGTGAAATGTGACTATAAATAGTAAAAAAAAAAAATAAAAAAAAAAGATTGAAACATATGTGACTCAGTCGAGGAATCCGCAAACTGTATGTTAAGGCTTTGCATTTTCAGCTCAAACATGTATTGTGTGGACCATCATTAAATCCAAAAATAAAGTTCACTATGTATAATTATGTGTAATGAAAAGTTGGTGTTTCACTCAGACCTGTTTTCTTATTTCAAAAAGGTATTTTTTGCTTATAATTGTAAAGGTGTGCATTTATTTTGCCTTTCTTAATCTACTGGCATAAGAATACGGTGGCAGCAATTGACAGTTCTTTTATAGTTATTATATTTATCCCTTTACTAAGTAAGAAAGTGTCCAACATTTCCCTGACATGAAAAATGTCTCTGTTTCTCTGATTTGTATACGTATAATTTGAATACATTTGTGTTTGAAGCTGATAAGCAGTGAAAGACCAAAACTCCCAGAGTACCAGAGACAGATAAATAAAGAGAGAAACACAGAGAGAGATAGCGTCTCAATAAATACCATTAAATGGACAGATTTAAAAATATCATTTGTCATATCCTATTTTTAATTAAATTTTTCTCATTAATTTAATAATTTCCACTATTTTCCTTTGCTATTTATTTTTTCCTAATTTCATTTATTTATTTATTTTGGATTTTCACAGTTTTGGTCTTTGATATTAGCCAACCAAATTTACGATATCCGTTTTAAGTTTGATGTATAATTGGACTGAATAAAAAAATACACAAAATTATTATTTGAGTAAGTACATACGATTTTTCAAATATATAACATAATAAATGTGTGCAGCAAAATTTTCCTCTATAGTTGTAATGACTGTGTTTTTCTTTCCTATGTCCTACATGCCATGCGGTCTACGGTCAACTCGCGAGATCATCTGGCTCGCGGTGCTTTGGTTTGGCACGTGTGCTTTTTTTTTTTTTTTTTAAGTGCGGCTCTCAGC
>VUQG01021479.1:23632-37026 GCA_015106755.1 Etia nguti | reverse complement strand
TGTTGTCAACTCTCAGAAGTTGCAGTTAGCTTGGCTTGCTAGCTGACTAACACAAGTTGGATACCCTGCAGCTCGACACCACGTGACTGAAGCTAACATTTAGTGAAGACTTGAAGCCCAAAACGGCTAAACTCTCTCTACGGGCTAACTTGTTAGATTACAATGTTAAGTTAGCTTCAGTGAGACAGCTTTAAAGAGGCGTCCTCAGAGCTTAGTGAGTAACTGAATGCATCACCAACGATTAAACTACCTCGTTTGGTACGCTTGTAATTTAATAACGCTTCCATGTGAAACGTGTTGCGTGTGTTGGACATAAAAACACAAGCGAGCAAGTTACTACAGCTCGTGTTAGCTAGCTAGCGTTTGTGGTAGTGTGTCCTCGCAGGCAGCGTTGGAGTTAGGCCATGTAACGTAACGTCATCTGTTGAAATAAGCCCCCCTCCACTACTCCTGTTATGTACACTGGATTTTTCCACTGCTCCCTGAAAAATAGTAATTAAAATAAAATGCAGTTTCGTCAGAGATGCTGTCTGGTGTCTTTTTGTGACCGTTGCAGACATGGTCACTGCAGCAAGCTATCAATAAGTTGATCACATGGAGCTCGCTGCTTGCTTCAGGCTTAACTATATCACTAAAACACGTATAGTGTGTAAACTGGACTTTACTCTATAGCTACTACTGTGCCCCCCCCACCCCCACCCCCGTGAATTATAAACCCCACCTGAATATCTTAACCATTAAAGTTGTGTACTCAAATATGTTTAACTTCCACAGCAGCCTAATGCATTTTTTCTCAAAATATATTAATATAGGTGAATTTAATCTAGTTTGGAATGAGCCCACAAGAGCAAAAACATACTGAATGTATTTCACTGTCTCAGGGTATGATTGTTTTCACATTATAACCAGTTCTTTGGGGGGTGACTATGCACATAAGCACAATTTATTTAAAGTATACAGACTTTGTTGGCTTGCCTCTCAGAATTTTGCATTACCCTCGATATTTATCAAATTGTTTTTTAAAAAAGTACTTTAAGCTTGATTACGTTTAGACACCACATACAACGCAAATCAGATGAACCTGGATTACGCCTTTTAAAGCTGCATAGACACCGAAAGCTATTCGCTCGTCGCACATTGCTTTGAAGCTGATGGCTGGTCAGTTGTAGACATTCCAGGCTCTGGTGCCTAGGTGACCCACGACCAGGTCAAACATCAGTCTGTTGCTTAAGCTGCTCACCTGGAAGTTAAGAACAGTTGATCTCGGGTCGTGCCCATTCCCCCCCTTGCCCGCATTTATTTTGCCCATAGTTGCTTCATCAAATCTTATGTCATTCACTTTCTATAGTCTCTGGTCACCACCTCACTGCAAATCACTTCCAGTGTGTACATAACTAACGTTTGATGTGTGTTACAGAAGTTGACTAGAGCACGACAGAAGTGCTTTTGGGGAGATGTTAACGTGACAGAACAGCAGCAGAAACCAAAACAAACTAAATGCACTTAAAAGAAACGGAGGATTTATTGGTGTTGTGGAGAAAAAGATGCAAAGTAATGTGCATTTTAATTGCATGATTTTTATAATGCTGTTAATACAACTATTCTGTTGGTCGTTTACTGTTAGCTTGTCACTTCTGCAGCTGCTTTGTCACGTTGTCTCCCCGAAAAACATTTCCGTTGTGAAGGTTTTCCTTGTATTTCCATTGTTTTATTCAACTTTCATTGCCTGTGGACTTGGGCATGCATGTGGCCAGTCAACTAGGGTCGTTGCCTTTACTAGTCAACATTAACAATTAGTGGTGCAATGGATCACTGCTGATCCGTGAGCCGAACCGATCCCACTCCACGGTTCGGCACGCAAATGATCTGAAGGTTTGAAAAAGGGGGGAAAAAAGTGGTCAGTCTGTCAAGCGATAGTCATGGCCAGTGCTAGTGGTCCAAGTGGAGGAGCAGAGGAGTTTACAGCATTTAAGCAGCCCTTTGCTGCCCAATCCGACCGGGTTTAAAGCTATTACAAAAGCTATTGGGTTGTTTAGCTGCAGACATGAGGCCGTATTCCGTTGTGCAAAACAAGGGGTTTAAACATATAATGAACGTGCTTGAGCCATGCTATGATATCCCATTGCGTGTCCACTGCAGTGACAAGATCGTTCCAAGCATGTATGAGCAGGAAAAGTTTATGGCTGAACTGTCCCAGGCATCTTCTGTTGCCCTAACTACAAGTGGGTGGACCTCCAAGGCAACGGAAAGCTACGTGACCGCTCATTATATCACAGCGGAGTGATAGATACAAAGCCCTGTACTGCCCTATATTGCACCTCAATTTGTTTTTATATAATTGTGTGGAATGAGTCTTGAGTTGAATGTTTTTTTTAATGGGCAAAAAATACTTAAATTTAACTCACCAATTACTTTTTTTTTTTCTGATCCAAAAATTGATCTGATCCGTGACTTAAAACCATGATCCGATCCGAACAGTGAGTTTTTTGATCTGTTAACAATACTACTTGGTTAAATGTACTATTGTTACTAGTACACCTTAGAGTGGCTTTGTAGTGTAGTGGTCTACGCAGTCACCTCACAAGTGAAAAATCCTTGTTGATCCCAAGGTTTTGTCCCTGGAAGGGCATCCAATATAAAAACAAAAACAAAGAAAAAAATCTGCCAGATGACACTTGTGGAGCTATCCACTGTGGAGCCCCCTTGTTAAAAGGAAGTAGCTTAAAGTAGCTTTTATTATGTCCACATGCTGGTATATTGTTTTGCCAGTTCATTCTGTTGGCTGTGAAAATACAATTAAAATGCTTCTATAAGGTGTTGTAGATACATACATACATACAAGTAATATGCCATTTTAGACCTTTGCTAAGTGGGTTATCAGCAAAAGGACAATCTTATATCATGTATAATTCAGCTTTTGTTGATAGAAAAGAGATGTTGTCCTGAAATGAAAACAATAGGATCATTTCCTTAAGGTGGCGTAGGTGCATAAAGGATTTTTTTTTTTTTAAAAAGGGGTAAGTTTAGGCCGTTGGTACATCGTTGCTAGGCATCTTGATGGCATCTTAAGCCTAGATTATACTCAGTTGCGGACATGGACAGCTGGGGACCCGATGGGAGAATAATCATTCATGTTATACTTTGACATACACTTGAACTCTGCCACCTGGTTAGCATGCGTAGTTGGTGCATTGTAACGTAAATTCTCTGCGTGCGAGTCCACACGGGCAAAAGAAACAGGCTGGCACACGGACATCTACAAGGGCCCTCGCGCTAACAGTACATTGATGAAATTTACATCACTGGGACCTGAGTGGACCCTAGAGGACTTGCGGACATGTAAAGTATAATCCCTGCTTGAGTATATTACTCATAATTGAAGTTTTGTGTATATGAAAATGTCATCAAAGAAATTATGTAATTGTTTTTGGGGTTTTTTTTAAGTTGTTACAGGTATATGAATGGAAAAACATAGGCCATTTTAGCTTATTGCCAGGTGGTTGCTAGGCAATTTGATGACGTCATAAGATAATCTGTAGATAAAAACCTTCAGCCTAAGATATACCTGTATCACGCGTGGTTGCTCAACGCCACGCTTGACACAAGTAAAGAGTCATTGGCTGACAAAGAAAAGAACACAAAGAGATTTCTTGTACCGTAATAAGATTTCATTAATGTACAACAAGAGTTACCGGTTTGAAAATGTTACAACACCACTAGCGATGCAGCCAATGTCCCTCTGGGTTTCTGTGAACGAAAGTTGCAGTGGAACTGAGTAAAATGTGGAAAACGGTGCATAACTGCACCAGTTAGCACTATTTTGATGTGTTGGTGTTTGTTTTAAAGGTGGATGTATGTCACCAGTTTCTCAACATACTGGAATATAACCAAGCAACCAAAGCCAGGTGCTAAGCTAAACTAATCTGATCCTGTCTGTTTGCTATACTGTACACGGCACAAAGTAACCCATATTTCAGGCACATTTAAAACATTTAAGTTTCATACAGCTCCTCATATACACAGGAAATATTTAACTATTAGCTAAGGACCACTATTTTGAAACCACAGACTAAATTGTCATCTTTCTATTCGAATCCAGAAGTAGACGGTGTACATGTAGCTTAACAGGTCTGAAAAAAAAGATTTGACTGTGTGTGATTAATCGCAGAGCCATAAACAGTTGAATGAAGCACCAATAATCTGTTCGTCTCTGCCACGTTTTGTTTGTGATTGGTCCTAAATTGCAGATTTGACGCGCTACACTAGTTCCCTTAAGTGGCACCACATACTCGACAGAAAAGAGAAGTCATCCTATCGTTTTTGGGTTGTTGTTTTTTTGTGCATCATGTGGCATTGATGTGGCATTAGTGTTGTACAGTTTGTTTGTTTTGTTTTTCTTACTCTATTGTGTCGTTTAAGTTCCCTCTGATGCAGCGCAAGCTAGTACCCGTTTCTCCCTGCTTGGGAGCAGCTGCTGAAAGTGACTGACATTTAAATCTTGAAGCCACTGGAGCCGAAATGGCTCAGCAGTACATTTCCTATTTTCTGCTTTTATTAAATGGTCTTGAGCTATAACAACAACAACAAATCACATTAAATTGCTAGGCTAATTCACCTCTGCAATAAGCTCCCTATTTGCCATTATCTCAGTGTTGTTAAGCCATTTTAATCCCTAAACAAGTATTTGACATTTAACGCATTTGTTTTTTATTAAAGTATGAAACCTGACTGACAGTAGCACTTTTTCTTGTTTTGCATAGCTGCTCACCAAAGGTTGCATTCAAGAAGTGAAACTATCCCGGAGGCCAGGCCGGGCTGCAGTGGTGTTTGCCTTGTGGCCTCACTGGACACAGAAGGCTTTCTGCTGATGAATATGAAGTGTGTACCCTTCAGTGAGCCACCATCCATGAGATGGCATGCCTGTCAACCTGTTGCACCCATTACATTATAGACGTAGATTTCTAGATTTGTTCAATGTCAGGGAGCCCAAAAGTCAAAAATAGGGAAAAATGATAAATGAATCTACACCTCTAGCCACAGTTAAGTATTCTTTTTTTTTTTTCCTCCTAACATTATTTAACTTGCACGAGTTTGCGCTCCTGACCCACAGCTGCAGGTTAACAGCCATCATCTATTGTTCATGTGTTTTCATTAGCTACAGGACATCTCATCAGTCGTCATTGCAGCACTGGCTCAAGCCTCAAAATATTAAAAACAAATTGACTGAATAGCTGATCTCACTGGTTGGACTTCAGCTTTCCTATTTGTGAATTCTTAACTGGTTGTTTTGTGAATGCCTGTGATCATCGCTGTGTTCTCTTTGGGGCTGCTTGTGATGATCCCTTTTGATTGTCTTTGATTTTTTTGTCAAACTTACCAAGAGACTTATTAAGATTTACTAATTGGTTAAAAATACATTGATATTGGTTAATATTAGGGTTGTCAAAAAATGGATACTTGGATATTAATCAATGCTAAAACTATCAAATTAAAATGCTAAACAACTTAACAGGCTAATGTTGCGTAACATTAGCCATCTGCTATCATTAGTGTAGCGGTCATCAGGCTGTAGTTGGATTAAAGATGAATAATTATTGTAGAGTGAACGAATCACAGATTTGAATATCGAGTTGTGGAAGAGCGGATACATGAAGAGCTGGGTGGGTTTCAGGCTGTGCAGAGCAGCAGGGGAACAGTAGTTTTAACTGAGGAGAGTATCCGCAGTGTTGAGAACAAATTCGAGCAAAGGCATATAAGCTATAGGCAGATGTGGACAAGATGATAACCTTTGAGCTTTTCTACTTTTACAATAAGGTTTGAGTCAGCTCCTGTATAAATGCAGCATGTGGCAATTGCTGGTGTTTACATTGCCTTAATTTGTACTGGATAAATATTCCATGTTTTGAATAATGTAGTTATTTAGTAGTGTGCTAGTGCCGCTATGATGATTGCACCAGCTTCCTCAAACATCAGCAACGGTAACCATGAGGGTGGCTAGACAAGCTTCAGTTAGAAGTTAGCCTTAGCCAAGCTAGCAATTTGTTAGTTACTTTGTTCATATACAGCAGACTTATTAGTTGCCACATTGGTCAGCTTGTCACAAATTTAAATGCCTAACTGTACAGGCAACCGCCTTGTTCTTGCTGGATATTTGCATAACATGCGTTTATTGGCTAACAGTGGTTCTGGAGTAGTTGAATGATGCGATCTGGCTGGCTAATGCTAGCCCTAGTGATTCAAAAATTAAATTTTAGCATGCCCAAAGCCACAGAGCCATAATTCAATATGGCAATGCTTGACATCACCCCGTTCAAAGTGAGCAAAAAGTGAGAATGTTGAGTGCCTGATTAGGAAATTATAGTTCAGTGGTGGCAGTCTGTGGGCAGCTTCAGACTGCCCATCAACCTGCAGAGAGCGTCTGATGTCAGAAAGGGACAGTATCAAAAATATGTGGTACGACCGATCTGTGGTACACTCTTGGTTATAGGTTTTGCGTGGCTATTGTTCCCGGTAGCTCCGCTGTCACTCCCTTCCCTATTTTGGCCCACTTGTCAACCAGTTAGCAGTCTTCCGATGCACACAGTCTTCCACATGGGACACCATTGCAGCTTGGATGTTTCTAAATAAGTGAAGAATTTTTATGAACTTTTATTTGAGACTTTACATTTAGGTTAATGAAGAACTCTACTTTCTGTCTCGTTGTTTACTTTTAAAATGATTTCTCACAGTGAAAGTTAATAAAATACAAAGTGAGGATTTTGTAGAGATGGTTTTTGAAAAGCTCAGCCTCTCTCCATGAGGGAAAAACATCAGCTGAGAAGAAAAGAGACTTAAAAATTAAACTGAATGTTGATGTGCATTTCACATTTCAGTTTCTTTTTAATACAGACTTGATAAAATGTTTTTTTTTTTTTATGTTGCTACACATGTACGTAAATGCCACAGCACCATGGAAATAACAACCCCACACCTGCTTCCCTTTATGCCTCCTTATTTCCATTGCAGGCCTCTCACTTCTTGAAGTAGATAATTGTCCCTGAAGGTGATGGGAAACTCTAATTTCCATCGCTATATTTTCATATCGGGGAAGAAATTCCAGTCAGGCGCATATGTCAATTCAGTGTAATTTTCTGTAATGCAATACTTTTGTATGGAAGGAGAGGTGGCAGAAATAATGGGGGAATGGAAGATGCAGGCGGTGCTCACAAGAAGATTTAAATGTCGATCACTGCAAGCATCTAATTTAGGCAAGGGGCTGATTTGGAAATAGCTATAAATCAGTTTTTAGTTGAGCTGTAAAGCAAATAACTGCACTCTTCTTGTACTTTAAAGATGGGCTTGAACACTTTCCATCACTACAAGAAAACTGGGTAGTGAAACAAATGTTGCATTGCTAACGTGGAGTGGTGAGCCTTACAGCTTGTTTGGTAACGAGTTAAAAACGAGTGCTGGTCAAAGCTGAGTGTATTGTTATGTTTTGTTGTTGTTGTTGTTTTTTTAAGACATCCTGTGACATATTTGTATTTGCCGGCTTTCCCTGAATTATATTAAAATGTAAAGAAACAGAATAAAGTCAAATATAAAAGTTGAATATGCAGCTGTTTGGAGTAAGTCACATGATTTGCGTGTGGGGTATATTGTGGTGTCCATTAAGTTTTCCCCAACAGTCTTCCATGTTTGGAGATCAGTAGCAAACTAAAGGACCATGTTGTCATACAGTTAGGAACTGCTAAAATGAAAGCTAACGGAAGTGTGCTGCTGCCATGGGTAAAAGGTAAAAGTTGTCTCTATGTTTAAGTATATTTGTTTTATATAGATTTTGATTGCAGTTAAACATAACAAGTGTAAATGTCACATCTAGAAAATCTTGACTTTACTTGAGCTTACCATTTACACAGTAGTGCCGCCTTCGTACCATCAGCCATGTATGACAAATAACCAAGAGCGTAAAATGACCCCTTTCACGGTGTCGTCGTCTCTCTTAAGGTTATAAACCTTGTTTGGGCTCCAAAAAGGTTCTGCGGTGGTCCTGTGCACAACCTATGACGTCTTTGTACTTTCATCTATGTGTTGTAGCTGTTTACTGTCACCAGGAGGCAGTGTTACAAACGCCTGGTCAGCGAGCTATTCTTACTTGTGGTGGTGTTGGTCCACCAGCCACAGAGAAGAGGGAAGTTGCAACATACAAAGAGCTGAAGTGAAACGGTGTTGAACAGTGAAATGTGCTTCTCATTGCTGTATTATTTTTGATCTTTGACCGGTTTTTTGGAAGTGCAGTTGGACCAGCAGCTTACTAAAATTGCCTGACATTTATGCTGGCTATCAGGCCGCCGGTTAAGTTGAACCCTGCGTTGTATATAATTGCAGTGAAATTGTGTTGCTGTTTGTTTTTTGGTTTAGTCACCGTATGTTTTACATACAGTAAGTCCTTTTAATTGATTGCTAACTGGCCCTTTGAAAGAGATTCAGTTTTTAGCCAACGAAAAGCATCAAAGTAGTAACAAATGTTTTAAAGAGCAAACGGACAAATAAAGTCATATTTAGTTGTTGCATAATTTCGGGCTTGAGCAAGAAAATGCAATTGTGATGGTAAAGGCTGTTTCGGCCTCAACTTATTTTGCTTTGTCTTCTCAGTTTGCGTATTTTCAAAACCTTCCACTGCTTCTCCAAACAGGATTGAGCCTCCGCTTCAAGGACCTGGGAGTCTTTGTCAGTGTTTTAGGTAGCTGTTGTAACTTGGGCAACTTGTGTTGTGACATATCTTGTCAGTTGTGATATTGTGATGTACTCGATCTTTATGATTTATTGATGAAAGCTTGAAAACGTTAGCCAGTGAGAACCAGAATATGACAGATGTTTCCAGGAATGCATCACCATCGATCAGTCGTCTGGATATCTATATATACTGTCGCAGATTGCAGCTGTCAAATAGATAACACCCTAGAGAGACCAAACTTTGCTCCAGAGCTGATGCTTTAAATCAAGCAAGGAAAAACAAGGTGTCACACTTATAAAAGGTTGCCCAAGATTATGTGTTGCAAAAGAAGTGTATGTTGAAAGGGTATCATCATGTATCTGCTGTTTTGTCCCCAGATGACAGCCAAGATGGGAGGAGACCAGATGCCCAATATGAACAGTTCATCTCCAGTCTTGGACCCCTCCATGTATGGCTTTGGAGGCCAGAAACGCTCACTAGACAATGGAGGTGAGCCTTCAAGATATATACGTGCACACGCCACATATTTTATAACATGCATGCTCACTGGCCCCTTTGTTAGGTACACTTTGGGAACCACTTTTGACTTCAGAACTGCCATAATCCATCATGGTAGAGATTCAACAAGGTTGCTGAAAACATTCCTCAGAGATTTTGGTCCATACTGACATGATGGCAACTCACAGTTGCTGCAAATTTGTCATCTGCACATCCATGAATTGACACCACATCCCAAAGGGGCTCCGAGATCTGGTAGCTGAAGAAGTAGTGAATTGAAGAAGCAACCACTTTATTTGGAAAAAAATAAAACTTAAAAAAATGTAAGAATAGCCCAGATGTCCCAGTTTTACACTAGCACATGAACGCAGCTTACATTTGTGGATCTATGCAACGCCGGAAGTGTAAAATTTGTTTTAAAAACCCCACATGGGCATATGACATGACCTTTGTCTGTCAGGCGATTCGTGCGCACACATTTAAGGTTTTGTAAGTGAGGGAGTGTATTTTTAGACATTTGTATACAGAGAAAGCTTTTTGAAAGGGAGAATTTGTCTAATTTGTGAAGCCGAACTTAATAAATTGTGCGTAATTATCAGTATTTATTCCGGTGTGGATTGAACCACGTGCTTGCGAGTCCTCAAAAGTTAAACACATCACTGCACACATTAGTAAATCTTAATTTATGCTTGTGGATCACACCATACCTTTGGAGGCCCATTTGCATGGAGTTGCAGTTGAACATGTGTACCTATCAAAATGGCCAGTGATTGTATAGTTCATGTGTTGGCAGCATAAAAAGTAAGATATGTTTTCTGGTTCTGCAGCTTTTAAATCTTGCGTACACGGGCATTCTGCTGCATGAAAACGAGACGCATTTATCACTGTTGAAGAGTGATTCTCAAAATATGGGATATAGAGCCACAGCAGGCGTGATGTGGATAACCAAAGGAAAACGTGGAGTGAAATTAAACAGATGTAGGGAAGTTTGTTTTGGGTGTTGCCCCTTTTCCTCACTGAACTTAATCTTGGGTCTGTTTTATTATTAATGATTAATAAAAAATGGTTGACATGACACAAGGCTCTTTGCCTTTTGTAGCTTGCAAGGGTTTGTGCAGCTTTGTTTCATATTGGGCTCCACAGAGCTTAGCCAACAGACAGAAATCAGGCATCGCCTTTTGGTGTAACTTTTCAACAAAAAGCTGTGACAGCAGTTGCTAGAAGCAGTTAATGACTGTATTTATAACAGTTCAAGTGCGCCGGTGGCCAAATGTTTGCAGCACATGCCATGCCTTGTGCTTGTCATTATTTTATTTTTTTTCATCTCTTGCTCAAGATGGAGGGGGAAAAAAACATTTTTTAAGTTATTTGGTGATTGGATAACTTGGACAATTTATTTAGGCTTTGGCACAGAAGAAATACATTTTTGTTTTTACTCTTGCCTCTAGAGCTCTGGCTAATTGAGTGTTTTTCTGCAAGTTAGAAAATGCACAGTGAAAGCATCATGAGACCTGTTCTGTTATAAATAAACAGACGTGGACAGCAAATTGGAGATCTGAAACCAGACTACGCTATAGCTTTGAGACAGTTTCATGTAAAAGCAGCTGAATTTGGTCATATTAAATGAGGAGTTATTAATTTGAATTGTAATAAATGGCTGTATTTTTTTTCTTTCTAAACTCATTCTGAGTGACTCTCAGTCACTTTTCAGTATTCATGATTCTGTGTAGAAGTTGCCAAACTGTCTGTGTACATTTCATCTGTGTAGGAGGAACTGTTGTAATCTGAAGTGTTTTTCTGTCTGCTTGGATCTGACGCTGCCGTTTCGTGATTTTTGTTTGGTTTTTGTTTGGGTTTTTAAAAGCAACAACAAAACATTGCATTTTTCTATGCCTTGTATACAAAACAAAGATTTGATCTTTTTCATATCCCCAAAGTGGAAACGCAAGACATTTATCCTGTCGCCTTATCTCATCACAGTTGTTTGTGTGATAGTTTCACCCTGAATGAACGGATAAGAAAATTGTATGCAATTCTGGTTTAGGCTTATTTGTTTATGTTATTGTTTGGATCGCTGTGCGCTCAGCTTTTTCTCAGTCAAGGTTTTTCTTGCAGTCTGGAGAGGAAATAACAGAAATTGTATCTGTGTATCACTGCAGTTAATTATCAAACAAGTACTCGAGGCATTCAGACTCTATCATCCAGTCTTGTCCTCGTACGAGTGCGGCACACACCTTCCTCGTTTATATTCATAGCGGTCCCATTCTTAAGCGTTAACCCCAGTGCTTTTCCAGAAGAAGTGAAATCAGTGCAAACAGCCATAAAATTGATTGAACCCACGAGATATCAACTCAGGTGTTCACGTCCATGACAGCACATCCTCCACTGACCCTGCAGGACCCTTGCTTGGTGCTACCTGTCAAAATTCAATTCAGGACCAGCAGTCCCTGACCCGGCTGCTGCCTCTCTCTCTCTGAGCGTCTCTGATTGAAACACTCGCTCATACACTCGCAGGCCTGATTTCCATGCTGGTGAAAGCCCCCTGCTGCAGGTCAGACACAAACATGAAGGATTGGCAGAGCCGTCCCCTCCACCACTGACTCGTTCTTTCTCATTTTGCTGCTTCGCTGGCGATCACTTCGGCTGATATTTGTGGTGCATCTGCTGTATTTTAAGCCATGATCTCAGATTATTTGTCACATGTTAATTGGTGTGCTTTCCCCTCTTTTTCTCTCAGTGGGGAACCATCTCAGTGCAATGGTACATCAAAGGTAAGCAGAAAACACCCGAATATGTCCTGAGTTCATAGAAATGCACTGTTTCAATATCAGTTCACTTTCTCATACAAGCAATTTTAATGTGAACTTGTGCTTATCTCATACAAATATTAATATAGTGGTGGATGATCACATTAAATAGGGCCAAAGTTTAAAATAATGTTGTAAACCTATCTCAGTGAGTCAAAAGCTCAGGCTTATTAGGTTTTCTTTCCTACTCTTGGCTCTGTATGTAATCAGTGTGGGCAGATATTCCCTACTATGGTCATCTCAGCCCCCTGCTGTTTTGGCTGCAACCACACTCCATGCTGTTCAAACCCTCTGTTTTTGAGCGACAGCCATTCACAAGAAAGCCTGGTAATATTTCAAACTGTTAGTCTTGCAAAGCTATTAATGTCCAAGAATAAAAGAAATGTGGTACTCAAATTGATCCTCATAGGTCAAAGCAAACATTTTGGTTGAAATTGTAACTTCCTCGCAATTTTAAAGCATCAAACAAAATAAAATAAAGTAAATTATGTGCCCTGTGATGGACTCGCAGGATGTGCCCCAAATTTCAGAAATTATTCTGTTGATTGTATAGAAAAATGTAGTCCCAATAATTTCAGCATTATTTCTTTTTATGTGTACAAGATGTCTCTGGCAGAAAGGCAGAATATTGATCATGTACCAATTTCTCTCAGGGCTTTTACAACAGAAGACTTCAAAGTGCCTGATAAGATGGTGGGATTCAGTAAGTAGCCTAACATTTGACCTGTAATCATCAGTATTGACATTCTGTTTAGTTTTTGGGTCAAAGCACTGGGCCTCGATCTAAATTGAGGGGGGGGGGAAGTTAAATCCTGCAATTTCTCTCTTTTTGCTCAGTCATTGGAAAAGGAGGCGAGCAGATCTCAAGAATTCAGCAGGAATCAGGTTGTAAGATCCAGATTGCTTCTGGTAAGTTCAGTTTAAGCATGTTTGAGTCATAAACATAAGATAAAAACAGTGAGTCTTGACTAAGTCTTTAAATACTGTGCTGTGTGCGCTATTCACTATGTCACCCTGGCGCGAGGAGCTGGGCCAGCAATAAAAGATGATGGTGAATGTTGTTTCCTCTGAGGGTCAAACTGTGGATAGAAAGAGGTTTGATATAAATTAGATGTTGATGAGGCAAAAAGCATTAAAAAAGCCCAAGATGAAATTTTAATGTATTATATATTTATAATATACAATATAACATATTTAAAACTCTCGTCTTTTGTTTTATTTGGTCTTGTTTTGGTGACATATCAGGTTTTTGCTTAGAATATTTACCTGAACGGTTTGTTTTTGTTTGGGGGTTTTTTGTTGTGTTTTTTTTTTTTTTTTTTTTTTTTAAATTTTTTTTATTTTTTTTTTTTTACCTTTTTCTTTTTTTTTTT
>VUQG01021478.1:0-10828 GCA_015106755.1 Etia nguti | reverse complement strand
ACACACACACACACACAACAGCACTGCAGGAAATGTTACGGATCAATGGCAGCAGACAGGCTGTGCATCATGGCTTTCCACTCTCACAAGAAATGTATCTACCAACATATGCACTACACAAACACTTGGCCACACTGTTAATGCTTTGTGTAAATTATTTACAGCGTTTGAACATACAGTGAATCGTTGGCATGGAAGCAGAATGGACGCCATCTCCTCCAAACCTTTGCTAAAGGCTACAGTCTCCATTAGGAAACTTAGCTAAAAAAAAAAAAAAAGTGGCAAAAATGTGATATTCACAAGGAAACGAGAAGCACTCAGAGAGCGCAAACCTCCACCAAGGTGCTCACTCTGTGGGCAGTATTCACTTTTAAGGGAATGATAATGTATTTTGAATATATTAATTTTTTTTTTTTTTTTTTTTTTTTTAAATGTTCTTTAAGAGGTTTTTAGTGCAGTAAACCATTTTAATATACTTGACAGAATCTTGAGTACAATTATATTTTTATTTATGTGGCTATAGTGTAGCACATGTGTAGCATTCATTTAATTGCAAGGTAAATTTGTTTAAATGTTTAGTAATAAATATCAAGTGGAAAAAGTTTTACATCACAAGTTTATAACCTGCTACTGTACATGAAAGTTACAGTATAATCAGCTATACTCAAAAAGTATCCCCTGCCAACATGTTCTTGTTAGTCTGAATAACTACTCAAATGTAGACCTTTGTGTGGTACTTTCTATATGTTGACAATACGCAGTACACTTGTAAGAATCAGAGTTTCTAAGTTATGAGGCTTTTTGTCAATTTTGGACCAATAAATCATAAAGTTGACTTCAAAACCTTGGTGGATGTAATGTAATGTAATTTTAATGGATCATTAACACTCTACACCTGTACAAAGTTTTATAAGAATTTATTAAAAACTCTTCCTTTGCCCATAAGAAGCAAAGTTAGCACATTTGCCAGTGCATTCTTCACTTTGATCAATTTGGCAAAGGTTTTCTTCCTCACCTAAATTGTGTAATTTGTGGAGAGAATTTCTTGTTTCTTTTGTTTTTTGTTATTTTCTACCCTACAATAAAATGTTGATTCACAATCAGATAAATGGATGAAAGAGAAATTTCCAACTGCATTCTCATGAATAAGAAATAAAGATAAAATCCTTTATTTTTAGTTTACTGTAACCAAATTAATGACTTTACAACTTGAGGTTAAACTTACAAAAGATTTTAATGAACTCTCTCTCAGCTGTATATGACTCATCAGAGTCATTATCCAGTAATACAGTGTGGACATGTATGGTGGGTGATACATAGATGCTTGCATTTGCATGTGCGATATACACGTGACTATCTGATGGATCACCCTGCCTGTAATCAGGACCAAAATGCCTTTACAGTTAGTAATTATTGATGCAGCCAAAATGTGACGCCTGCAAATAAATACACATGCAGGCTGGTAGAGTCATAAATGACTCAGTGCAAGCCAAGGGGGGAAAGGTGAGAAAGTAAGACAGGAAGAGAGAAGAAGAAATGCATGGCGTACGCGGTATGATGTCTTTTGTAACTTATAGATGACAGTGATAAATTGTCTCAATAACACAAGCACATCTCAGGTAAAGGAGTCAAAAGGAGACTTTTGTTTCTCTTTCCTCAGCTGGTTGAAAAATCAAAAACTTTTTAGTTGAACTATTTGAAAAAAACAACAACAAACAAACTGTAAAGCAATTTTAACAAAGTAGGCAAAAAAGATTTGAAAAGAATAGAGATGAATGAAGTAGATGAGAAAAACTGCCATGCAACACATTTCTAGGGTATTGTATCATGGTAGTCTTTTGTAAATGTAAAGAGGAATTCTCCTGATGGAAGACATGCTGTTTTATTTATGACGCTGCACTTTGCGATACAGGAAGGCAGAAGGGCTTAGGATTGCAATTCATAAACACACACACACGCAAAACTAATAGTAATGAAGATGAATAATTAATATTCATATGACAAAGCTGCCCTGAAGTATTAGCTGATGGCAACAGCAGCACTGTTTCCCTCAACTGTATTCAACACAGATGCATACACATAATGTTTACTTGCCTCCTGTTTTTTTCCCCTCACTGTGCAGCTTCTCAATCGTGAAATAAGATTATTATTAAAAAAAAAGCAAAGACAAAAATAGAAGTGATTCAGGAAACTGAGCTAAAACAATAGCACTGATAGCGCCCCCTACATCTTGGCTATTTAAAAAGCACATTATTTGGCTGAAAGAGGCCACAGCCATTAGGGGATACTGTATTTGTGAAAAGGTGTACGTGGTCTGCAACAATGCTTAGGAGGTGCCGTCCACATGGATGGCAGAACCCGAGGTTTCCCAGTAGGACATCGTCCAAAGGATCACACTGCCTCTGATGACTTTCCTTCTTCCACAGTGCATCCTGGTGGCAGGTCTTGCCCAGGTAAGCAACACACACGTACATGGCCATCCACAAGATGGAAAAGAAAATGTGATTCATCAGACCGATCCACTTTCTTCCATTGCTCTGTGGTCCAGTTCTGATGCTCATGTGTCCATGCTTTCAGCTGTGAACAAAGGTCAGCATGGGCACCCTGACTGGTCTGTAGCTCTTCAGCCCCATAGACAACAAACAGTGTTGCACTGTGTATTCTGACACCTTTCTATCAGAACCACCATTGAGGTTTTTTTTTATTAATTTGAGCTACAAGAGCTTGCCATTGAATCGGCCAGCCTTCGCACCCCACATGCATCAGTGAGCCTTGAACGCCCAAGACATTGTCTCTGGTTAACCACTGTTCCTTCTTTGCACCAATTTTGATAGATACTGACCACTCCAGACCAGGAAAAGTCAACAAAAGCTGCCCTTTTGGAGATCTGACGCAGTCATCTAACCATCAAAATTTGGCCACAGTTTGTCAGACTCGCTCAAATCCTCATGCTTGCCCATCTTTCCTGTTTCTAACACATCAACTTTGAGGAAAAAATATTCAGGTGCTCCTTAGTAAGTGTTTACTGAGATAATAGGCTGCATGGTAAAACTTTGCAAACAAACACTACTGAGGTGGGTTTAACTTGTCCCCCATTTTGGACCTGTGACAGTGTAGGATCAGGTGAACAAGGCCTGAATCAAACAGGCCTAGAGAGGTGGCAAAAACCTCCGCCTAGCAGATTGTTGTGTTTACCTGTAGTTTGCATGGAAGATGCCACTACTCTCTGAGGGGTAATAAAGCTGTGAAAAGCATGATACAACCTGGAAACGGAGATCATTCATCTTCAAAGCTAAATTTACACCTTTTAAAATGTGTTGGCTACAGCGCTCAGCTACAAATTTTGCTCACAGACAATTGTGACAAAATCTACTACAAATGAGGATTTTAGTGCAGTACTAATTTCACCTGGTGATTCCCAGCAACCTCCAGAAACCCCTCATGCCCAACCAGTTGGGCAAAGTGTGTTTTTCCTATGTAGCTGGTGGTTGTATCATGTCAAATGTCCAACTCATGAAAAATGTGAGCACAAGATTTTTTATATCTTTTAATGTAAACACAATTCAATCTCGAGTGACCCTGTGAGAAATCTATTTCAGGGCAAAGCCTGTACAGTATAGACCTGTTAGAAAATGACTGCATGTGATAATCTAGAAGTATATTAAGGCAAACACAGAATATCAACATACTGTGATAAAAATAAAGTTCTGCTCATCAGAGCTGAGCTGAATGCAAACATCATTTTTCATTTCCTCATTTGAATTCGCCCTCTGGCCATTAAGTACCTGGATGTTATATTTAATATCAGGAAAGTGTGAAATACTACACTTAGACTTGTGAAAGTTTCATCCAACAGACAGCATACATAACACCATGTGAAGAGCCTCTGCCTACACTAACATTACATGGTGCTGCAGCTGAGATTGTGTTGTTAATAACCCCGAGGTTAAAAGTTGAATTTGTTACAAGTAAACAAGGAAGATACACCTACACAAGAATCAGTATAACGAGATAAAAGTGCTAAAAGGATGAACAATTTAAAGTGAGGCTGTAACTTTTGCAGAGTATTGGCTATTGCCTTCACCTGCAGTGTAACCCCCATATTGAATTTCCCTTTATTGTCATTAAAGAGCCTAACTGAGACTAGAGAGAAAAGGACTGCAAGCATCAGTGTACTTGAAATAAATCCTTCCACTTTTCATTACCTGAACTAGTTTGTAGCAGCCTCTAATTTGGATATTATGGACTCATTATCAATAAGTTACATAACAGTAATGCTTAGAATATCAGTAACAAAATATCAAATAGCACCATGATACTGCACTGCTTAAACACTGAGAGTAAGAAAATAGTCAAGGAGCTGCTTTGATGTAGATAGTGCTGTACCAAAAGATACCAATAAAATAGTTTGCATTCATCTCAGTGTGTACTGAACTTCAGTATCTTAATTGGGGTTGTGACAGGAAGGGTCTCCAGCATGAAAATCTGCTAAAACAAACATGCAGAGCTACCTGCTGTGGCAACCCCCTGTGAATAAGTTAGCAGGTAAACATAGCTTTCCCACAACCTTCAGCTGCTGCTTGTTTTTGTGGGTCTCTCGGACATAAGTTTTGTATTTAACACCTGAAAAGGATGCACTGATGGGTAAAGATCCCATGACTGACTTGGCAGTTGAAGAATATCCCACACCTCCTTGCATTTTGAAACCTTGGTTTGCTTTTGCAGTTTGCTTTGGGTCATTATCCATTCGCACTGTGAACTCTGCCAATCAGTTTTACTGAATTTGGCTGAATCTGAGCAGAGAGTACAGTGCCGTACATGTCCCAGTTCATCCTGCTTCTTCTGTCAGCAGTCACATCATCACCAAACACTAGTCGCCCATCCTCAGGCAGCCATTCATGCCAAGGCCAAATAACACTGCCTCCACCCTGATTCACAGATAATGTGGCAGGCTTCAGATGATGAGCTGTTTCCTTCTCCATACATTTCTCTTCAGTTCTTTTTGTTTTATTTTTATCAGGGAACATTTTTAGAAGCGGGTTCTTTTAGACGTTTTTAAGTGAAAACATCTAACCAAGGAAAGAATTTGAATGTTTGAGATTCTTGATCTGACCCCTCGTAAAGGCCAACCTTTTTCTACCTCTCTGATGGGTTTATTTTGGTTCTCCAGTCTAATGATTGTCTCCCTCTCTTGTGTGATTCTCTTTTTGGGCATCACTTTTTAAATTCCAGTGAAAAGCTATGAAATAGAAGTTCAACACTTGGATTCAGCTCCAGATCTTTTATCTTCTTAATTTATAAAGAACTAATGAGGAAACAGGCCTCACTTGATGATAAAACTGCTTGTCAGCCAGCTGCCAGTTACTTCTCAAACTGAAAATAATGGATAATGTATAAATACGGCTCTAATTCCAAAACAGTTAATGAAATTTTTTGCAAATTAACATTAACATTAATTTGTTTCAGTTTGTAATATGAATGAAAGCTGAAAGTCTGCACATCGATTGGGTCTTATCTGTGTGAATTAAAGTCCATTGTGTGTAATTGTTTTAAAACGTTATAGACCAACCTGTATAATGGTATTCCGGTGCAACAGGTAATTTGACTCTCTGAATCACTGGTACTACTTTAAGCTGAGCAGAGGAAACCACTTCAGCTGCACTATCCTACATTTCACTGGATGCCCATGTGAAAGGAGCACTTCGGGGAAAAAGGATGACATTCAGATTTGTTTGATGTTGTAGTCATGTCAACTGGTTCTGCCAGCTGCCTACGTAAAGCTGGTACAAGGTTATTAAGTATTAAATTATTTACGTGAGTGAGTTTATTTACATCCAAGTTTCAAAGCAGGGAGTGGATAAAGAGAAGTTTGACTTCAATCAGAAAAAGAAAAAAAACAAAACAATTAAGAGTGCATCACATGACCTCTAAATCTCCTTAGACGCCCCCTCAGTCTTCCTCTGGGTGCATTCATAAATTGTGTACTGCTGCAATTCTCAGTGGTATCTTCCCTTTAATCATTCTCTCACAATACTTGCCAGATGAAATTCTCCAATGTCCCAGAAAACAGAAAACAATATATCCCTCAATAACACTGTCAAAACGTATCCGTCACTAGGAATCCTGGTAGGCTGCTTCCCTCCAATTTTCACTTATAGATCTATTTATTAAAAAAAAAAAGCAAACAGTCGCTCAGAAGCCCTCTGATGTATGAGACAAAGAACGATTAGCTGCTGCTGAATTAGTTTCTAAATGCAGAAAAACAAACGAGAATCCTCATTACTCCGTGAGTAATATTTACTGGAGTTTAATTTGGCTCAAAAATTACAAACGATCACATTTTTACCCCCAAACTGTGATTTTGTGAACTCCACATGAACACCATTTTCACACTGAAGCTCTCTACTGACACTAATGAAACTATTTGAGGGTAAACAGCTCTTAGTGGGGGGAAATGGCTGAATAAATTATGGCTTTAAATGAAGAAAAAAAAAAAAAAAAAAAAAAAAAAAAAAAAAATGCTTTCTAATTTGTTCAATCAGACAAATTGTGGCTGTAAACCAAAAGCAAATAAGGTAATGTTGTGCCTCAATAACAATTACATTTTCAAAGCCTATTTTGCGGCACTGTCACAAGATACCTGAGTGACATTAATGGATTGAGCTCTCAGCTGTTTTATTTAGCAGGTCAAGTGAGGAGAGAAGATAGGCTGCGGTAAAATTTAATCATGTGAAGTAATTCAGGCGAGATGTCAGCCGAGGGACGCGTCACTGCGAAACCATGTTAAGTGCAATATCATCTCTCGCCTATGCACGGATGGCACAGACAGCCCAAACCTCCCAACTGGTTCGGATTCTGGGTGACACAAAAATGTGTTTTATGGGAAAAGGATTAATCTGTAAATAGGTTATCCCTGTTGTATGTTGGAATGTGACCCGACAGCAGAGTTCAGCAGACGGGAGCAGATTTGAAAGCTGTCAGTCTCAGACAAAGTGAGCGTAATGCGCTGCATCTCCACGCAGGCCGACTCGCTCTAATCTAGAGCGCGTTTGGATCACCTTCATGGCTGCAGTAGAGGGGATAAATACTCTGCTCTGCCAGCTACTGTACATCTGTGTCAGCGATGCTGTAATGTTTCCTAATGTCTCAACTTTTCCATTGAAAAAAGAAAATTGATCCATCCATCCATCCTTTGCTGCTCATTTCCCCAGACATCTCTTCCTGCTCTTCCTCCCGTGAGTGTGGAAAATTCTTCTTACCAATCCAATCCAATCACCTTGTTGCTCTTTTCAGTGTTGAAGAATCTCTACATTATGTTATAAAGCATCTTGATGAATTGAAATTCAACTGAATTGAATTATTGGCTGTATATTTTGTTGTGTATACATGAGAATCTTTATAGTGAAGCAGTTACACTCACAAGCCACTACATTTGTTGCACCTTTTCAACTGCTTGTTATCAGCCAGCAGCAGATCTAGAAAAATTTACCTTGGGTGGGGGCAAAAGAGGGCCAAAGGTCTAGGCAGGCTGGCCTATACCTCTTTAATTAAGTATGTGAAAATCCCATATATGTAATATCTCTTCGAAGGCTACAAGAGGCTTTTGGACAAAGAAGCAATTAGTTTTTACAAGTATTGTAAAAAATACATGTCTACATTTAGACATGTAGACATGGTCAAAATGACCTGCCAAAATTTAAGCTGAGCATAAGAATGGGGAAGAAAGGTGATTTAAGTGACTTTGAATGTGGCTAATGGGATTTTCCCACAAAATGGTCTCTAGTTTTTACAATGGAAAAGAGATAATATCCAGTGAGCAGCAGTTCTCTGGGTGAAAACAACTTGTTACTGTCAGCGAATGGCCAGACTGCTTTCATATCATAAGTATTCAATTCATTTCAGTTCAATTCAATTCAATTCAATTCAATTCAATTCAATTCAATTCAATTCAATTTGCCAAATCATAACAACAGTCACTTCAAGGCACTTTATATTGTAATGTAAAGGCCCTACAATAATACAGAGAAAACCCCAACAATCAGATGACCCCCTATGAACAAGCACCTGGCGACAGTGGGAATGAAAAACTCCCTTTTAATAGAAGGAGACCTCCAGCAGAACCAAGCTCAGGGAGAGGCAGCCATCTGCTGAAACCGGCTGGGGTGAGGGAGGAAGGCAGGACAAAAAATACTCTGTGGCAAGAAGAAGAAGAAGAAGGCAAAGGTATGCAGAAGAGCATCTCTGACACAGAGCACATCAAACCTTGAAGACGGGCTACAGCAGCAGAAGACCACACTGGGTGCCACTGCTATTAGCTAAGAACAGGAAGCTTAAGCTTCAACTTTGGTCTGATCAATTTCTGTTGGATCCTTCAGATAGTTGGGTCAGATTTTGGTGGTAAGTGTTAACATCTAAATATTATGATAATATAATCTTATAATGATAATATAATAACATCTAACTTTTCTTTTAAAGTTTGTCCCTTGACTCGTTCCAAGTCAACTGACCACTGCTGACCCTGCATTGAACCCCATCAGTAAAAATTCACATATAGCAGAAACTGTTATCATAAATTATTCTTTTCTTATTGTGGGAAGATAATGGATTTTCAGCGCTCTCCCATTATGACAAGCTTTTATATTTCCACATACTCTATTTTAGTACTGCCTGTGACAGTACTGTGGTCATCACAGATTAAAAAGCAAGTGTCCAAGCTTTACAGTGGAGTACTATAGGATGAACAGCTTACTAATTTTATCAAGAAATATAAGAAATTTGTTTGTTTTTTCAAGCTTCTAATTCTGTGATCAGTTGGTGCCTTTCATAGTTTTTTTCTGTCACTGGGCTTTACAGAGCAAGCTGTGTTCACACATTAATTCTGGACACCGCTGGGAGACTCAGATTGGGATATTGATCTTTCTTACATGTAGCAGACAGAAAGAGTCTGCTGCAGATGCACTACTGGAAATAATCCATTTGGGTAAAGTAAGGGACCGGCCTGAAGTAGAGCGCACAAGAGGCAGGCCAGGCTCACGATACCTGCTTAGCTGTATATTCACTGGACAATTGCCTTTGCTGTCGCACAAACACATGGGCACGACTGTACATTTCACAGCTGTCACATTATGAAAAGCCACCTCATTTACTGCATGTGTGTTTCTTGTATGCCATTTGTTTAATTTAATCATGATTTTATCCCTGTTACTAAGGCAGTAGAACAAAATGATGAGAATATGCATATCTAAATGAATTTTCTCCTTTACACGAGGAATGAATTTGTGAATAGGGGACCACAAAAAGAGAAAAAGAAGAAGAACAACAAAGAAAAAATTGAAATCAGAGTGCTTTCTTTTCACAGTGATCCAGTGACCTTGAATGCAACACCTTATCAAGTGCAGATACAGCAGCAGAATTCATTAAGGAGACTTTACTGCTTATCGTGTGCAAAGACAGTATACGGTCCTCTTATCCCGCAGCTTTTATGGCCTTAGTGGGCAGGATTCAAAACAATAATTAAACTTGAGGTGTTTTAACTTTCTTTGATTACAACCACAGTATACTAGACATTTCTCCTTTTCTTTTTTACTAGCGTGTACTATACAAGCCTTTCTTGAGGAAAACTAATTATGTTTTAATGAAGAGTGTTCACATGATTTATAACAGAGGGGTCTCTGCTTCAAAGTCATTTGTTATATTTGATTTGCAAGATTAAGCAAAACAGATAAAACACAAAATAAGAAGGGGAAGAAATATAGAATCAGTTCAGTAATATCTTTAATATCAGTCGGATCATAATTACTGCACTGGCAGCACCCTCGTTTTGTAGAAAAGAAAGAAAAGGCCCTCAAAAAAGACACTTTTCCTTCAGTTAAAGTATCACGAATAGAAAGAAAACAAATTACATTATAGTCCTAAAGGAAGCTGTCAAAGTAAAAAGCTTTTCTGCTGTGAGGTGTGGAAAAAATGTAGATTTGGACAAACAGCCAAATCTTCACCAAACAATACATTTAAACTCATGTTATACTGAATTAAAAATGTAAATTTGAAATGATTGCAGAGGAGAACTGAACAATATTTCAATAAAAAATATTTTAAATGTGTTTGAATGAACTACAACAAGAATAAGTCACAACAGAGTTAACAGCAGTGGCTTTATATCACAGCTGCATGTGCGAGTGCTCGGGATAGAGCTGGCCTGGAGCAAAGGAGACTTTGGCATCTGTTTAATACCTCTGGCACCCTCAGAGGGCCCCTAAAAGATGGAGTGACAAGTTGGTTGTTTTAATTCTGCTCATGGATAAAATGTAAACTTTTCTGGAGTTTTCTAAGCTACTCAAAAAGTTTTGAGAAAGTTTCTGCTGTAAAACAAAAATTATTTGAAGCGTTTAATGCATGGTATCCAAAATTTATGACCACTAAGTTTCACCAAACCACTTTGGGACAGTATCAGTCATCTCATATTCTAACATTTAGTTTGATCGGTGACACTCTCATTATAAGATGGTCTAAACTCCTCGCCGCCAAAATGGAAATCTGCATATGCAAGAGATATATGTGTGAAAAATTCTGCTCAACCATTTTTGTGTTTTGCGAACTTTAATTGAGACTAAAATTAAGTCAGTGTAGCATCCGTACATGTACATCACTGCACAGCCGACTCAGTTTACAGGTGTTCGTACGGTGGCCTTGAGAGGTCAAATGCACTTCAGCTTAAGAAAACAGAAATAGAAAAAAAACCCACAACAGAAGTTGAATAAAACACAATGGAAATAACCCCCCCCCCCAAAAAAAAAAAAAATTTTAAAAAAAAAAAATAAAGTTTTTTTTT
>VUQG01021475.1:8747-25026 GCA_015106755.1 Etia nguti | reverse complement strand
GTATTTTCCTCCGAAACAATAAGTTCCATTGGAGCAGCCTTTCAACGCCTCTCTCTGTCTCTCGCTAGCAAAGTTGACCCAGACAACAAAGTAAAGCTAGTTTTCAGCTACGAGCCCGACACGGAACCCGACATATTAGCCAGAGGTCCCTTTACTACGGTTCGGAGCCGCGGACCTGTTTTATATACGCGCGGAATAGTTTTCTATACGAGATCGCTGCAAAAAGTGCAGCCTTACCTAATGTCCACCCTACTGTTACTCATTTATATTAAGATTTAAACATCTAGTTGGTATTGGTATGGAGAGTAACCTTCAGTAATAGTAATAAATCACACAGCAATAGTACATTCATGTAGTTGTAAAAAGCATGATAATATATTAAGTAATCCAAAGTATTCAGAATACGTTACTCTCATTGAGTAACGTAACGGAATACGTTACAAAATACATTTTGGGGCATGTATTCTGTAATCTGTAGTGTTGTGTCGTAGTAGCGAATAAGATTGTGACTAGGGGTGGGTTTTGATTATCGATTAAAATCGATTCTAGCTTGGATAACGTGATATCATTCATTAAAATCCTGAATCGATTTTTAAATATAAATATATTTTGCCCGAAACGCCAGAATCTCAGGTTAAACCTCAGAAAATTTCGACTATCCTCAAACAGCTAAAACAGTACATGACAGCAGGTGTTGTGCACAAAGACCTAAACACAAAGCCCGGACCCGACGCATCAGAATCAGTGAGCTGTCGGCTTCCTCACCCGACCACATGAACATGGACACGCTGTTGGGGCTAAAAGCCGACAGCTCACAGATTCTGGAGCTGCAGGTTTGGTCTCTCTCCAAACAATATTGACTGAACCAGCAGCAAAAGAAGATCCAAACTATGCTTCACATTTTGCTTCACATAAACATCGTCATGAATTCCCTCTGACTTTTGAGGTATTTGCTGTTTTGCTTCCACCACGATAAAACCACACTTCATCCACAGCTCTCTCTCTCTCTCAGGAAGTTTCCCATCTAAAAATCTCTTTTCTGCATTATTCGCTTGCTTATTACCCACAGCGCTGTCGCCCACTACTTTTTTTTTTACTTACCTCCGACAAGAAAGCCTCATTTCTGCTGTTCAATACTGAACAAATTTAAACTTTTTAAAATTATGTGAAATTGCAAAACTCTTAGCTGTGTCTGTAATCAAACCTCTGTAACTTTGCTCTGCTTCACTTCAGCAGCATCAGCTAATGTTCATATGTTGATTCATGATTTTCTTCAGTTTTTGATCTACTGCAGAATATTTTTAAGGTTATCTGCTATAAAAAGCCAGGCCATGAAAATCTCCTTCATGTTTTCCTGTGTTTTTATCCTCAGTTACTTTGACAGAAACGCATCTGCTGTGATGATCACACCTCTGATAAAGTCTCAAAAGTATCAGCTTTCTTTTTATAGATATAAATATATGGATTTGTACTGATAAATGATCAGAATTATAATATTTCTGACTGTCTGAGGCAAAATTTCCCCGATTCAAATCGAATCGAATCGAATCAAATCGGGAGCATGTGAATCGGAATCGAATGATTATAGAAATCAGTGACGATACTCAGCCCTAATTGTGACGAGAGGAAAGTGTGTTCTGAAAACTGGCCACTGGGTGTCACTGTTAATCATTTTTTAATTGTCGTTTTCAGATTTTTGGAGTAAAATGAGCCGTTACATTTTTTCAGATTATTTTTTCAGATTATTATCAGATTGTTTTGTTGGAGACTAAAAGAGTAATGATTAACATCAAGGCTGGCCAAGCAACCATAGAACAAGAGGCAGGGTACACACAGGACAGGTCGGCAGTCTGTGACAAAGAAATGTTGCTGTAGTAAATGTAGTAAACTCTTTTTATTAAATCTTTGCTTAAATTGTAAGAAGTAAATGTGTAAAATTACAGCAATCTATCATTCAGTTCCTTTGGTGTATTATAAACGGCCATGGGCGAGGTCTTTATCAATTAACAAACAAACCACATTAAAAACACAATTAAATGTCCAAAATCTATTTCCTCCTTCACATTTTCAAAAGCCAGGGCCTTATGTTTGATACCCCAGGTCTACAGAGACACCTGTGTGAGCCATGGAGGAGTTCACTGTGAGAAAGAAGCACAAAGAATCCCCATCAAAGCTCAAACAACAACACATGAGTAAAATCAACATGTAATTATGCAATAAGTGTGAATTTATTGATATTTATTGTCAGATCTGTCTAAAATTAAAAAAATATCTATATAAATAATTTATTTTCACTCTGTAGATTTTGTGGGTGTGCTCTAATAATTGGCCACAAGGTGTCAGTATGAATCCTTTTGTAGTCTGATGACTTAACTAAAATGGATAATAATATATTTATCAGTTTTATTAGTTACTGTTTCACATGATTTTATCTGAACGCAGATAAAAATTCCAGCAGACAGAAGGGTTAGAAAAACATCAAATCTTTATTATATTCATAGAGTTGTTATTATTAGAAGCATTTCCATGCTGATGAGAAGATACATACACTGAAAACCCCGAATGAGAAAATACTGAGAGAGAGAGAGCATGCAGTGAGGATCTGTTAGGAAGAAGACATCCGATGCTCGTTCTCCCCTGTTTCTGTTTCTGCTTCAGCGTCCTTCGGCTTTAAATACACTTTTAAAACAGGAGTGACTCACACACACGGACTAAAGTAACACACACACACACACTTTACAAAACCAAAGAACAAAAAGTACACTTAGTGAAGTTATCAAAATATAGGCTATATACTGTATAATCTTAAGACGCTGAATGTTAAAACGAGCAGTGCCGAGTTAGTTTCTGTGATTTCGACATTACATCCTCAGACACCCGTCACTTCTTTAAAGGACAGAACCACCGACTCTCTCAGCCCATTAACTACAAATCACAGTTTCCATTCCTGCTGATCCAAACGTGACTGATTTCCTTCCTTTAGGCAGCCGCTGGTGTCAGTGCAGCTCCGAAAATCTGCTTACAGAGAAGTTATGCTGCAAACGAGGGCTGAGCCACTACAACTGTCCAACAGCTCCCGCCTTCACGTCAGTATGGAGGAAATAAATCACAGAGGTGACTAACAATAAACTTCTCACTCAGCTTCATCTTCAGTGGTGGAAGATGAGAGAAGATCGGCACATTTGTGCTCATACGAAATAATAACGACGCTTCTCCAGAACCAATTGTGATCACGGATGCACTGATCGGATATTTGGGTCAGATATCAGTCTGGCACCGAACACTGGCTTCAAGAAGTCGATCTACGGTCGATTCGTTCAGCTGTATGTAATTTACACCACCCATCAGCAGCGGCCCGTCAGCTGTGGTGTAGCATGGAGGGAGCTAACAGGAAAGCCACAGCAGCTCTGAGGCTTTTCACACCTCTAACACAAACAGCTTTTATTTGTAGATGATACAATTCAGCATGTGAGGTGCACTCAGACCGAGAGGACCGAAGTAAACCCTAAAGAAACAGACGTAACTTACAAATCAGTTCAACCAATGATATTTTTTTCTTCCAGACATTTGAAACACAAACAGATTTCCTGAATATCTGTCGTGTGTAGTTATTTCTGAGTCTTTAATAAGATAATATTGTCATAATCTTGTTTTTTCTTGGTTTGTGTTTCCATCAGGGAAGCTGCAGAGTGCCCTCTGGTGGACAAACGTCAACACTCATAACATGGCTGAAGGGTGTTTCTCTTCTTGGCTTTTAAAATGTTCACTTATTGGCCACTGTAAATGCCGTTACCAATAACAACATATTAGCAAATGGCTAATATTGGCTAATAAATCAGTTGGGTCTAATATATTTTATTTTACAGAGTAATTAATACAAAGTTTAGGTTGACACTGAGGTTGCCTTAAAAAAAGAATCAATCCCAGGTTCCAGCTTCCAGTAAAGATCACTGCTTCCTCATTTAAGATTGTTCCTGGTTCAGTCCTCGACATCAGCAGACACCCAAAGCCAAGGTATCACACTGGAACGGAAAAATTTGATCGGTGCATCCCTGATCACGATATTCAGGACACAAATATTTAACTTCATCTCATCTCGTAGTGGATGAAGTGTGGAAAAACGAAGCCAACGTGGGCGATGAAGGCATCAAACACAGGATTTTCATTTGAAACCAAAAAGTAAATGTGGAAACATTTCTAGAGTTAATGCGAACCAAAGAATATTTTCAATTTTCAGTCACATTTTGGTTCAAATTAAGAGAAGATAATGGATATGACGTAAGACGGAGTTTCAGTGGCTGAATCTTGACAAGGATGCAAAATTTCAAACGTTCCTGCTGCCTTAAAGTAAGGAAACCAATCTTAAAGTAAAAACATATTTTAAATCTAGTCAACAAAAATGAAAAAGTGAGAGTTTGTAATTAAAGAGCTAAATCAGGCAAAAAGAGTGGCAACGGCCTTAGATACAGAAAATCAAAGTGAAAATATGTCATGATAAAAATGTCTGTAATGCTTCCTTTAGCGTGAGATTAATAACTGGTGATGGTCAGTGGCCAAACCAAAGAAAGCTCCACATTTACACAGTACGCTACGTTCAAACCGACATATCGACTGTACTGTTACTGTACATTTACTGTACAAAAACAAACTTCCACCATCACTGCGGTCCACTAATGCTCGCCTAAGATGAATGAGTCGGCAGATCCCGACTGGGTGGAGCTTCAGCATCGAACGCCGTGCTACAACAGCTGACTTGTAGCGACAAATTTCCAGTGTGAAACTATAAAACAGATGCAAATACAACACGTGAACTGACTTCGGTTCGTCTGGCTTGTTTGGGCTGTGGCTGAGATATTTATTTGTGAAGGTAAAGCAGTAAGTCATCTGCACATCGCTCTAACATCTAGTCCCATTTTTCAAAAAGCTGCTTTGCAGGACATTTTTGAACAGTTCCAACAACTCTATGGATGCAGGAGTGACATTTAAGTCCGTTTTAAAGTGGTGTGGCTAATCTGGATTTTGTGTTCATCTCACCCATGAACAGGAGTAGATGTCTTTGTGGAAATATTCAGGACATTCTTAAAGCAGCTTAAATAAACTACGATATTTCTTTAGTCCTGCCAGGACACCAGTTTGTGTCCGTGGCGAACACGACATAACTCAACCTACCGCTCGACTGCCCGACATGGCGCTGGTTAAGTCATTCAGAGGCGAGGCTGAGGTCAAGTTCAAGCAGGAATGAAAGGCTTGTAACCACATGGACTAAATCCTGCAGCTGACTGAGTTAAACTGAGCGCCCGGTGAGTGGGAAAGCAAAAGCACTGCAGTTCTCGTTAGTATAATGTTGAAGCTGATTCCACGGGCACAAACAGGACATTATCCACAGCAGTGTGCACGAGCAACCACAAGTGTTTGCTTTTGCCGAGGCTGCAGAGCACAGAACACACGGAGAGAAAAATCGACAAGCTCCGTCTGAAAGGCTCCTACCGTCCTCTTTAGAGGACGATGGACTTTAAACCAAGCATTCTCTAAAATGACCTTTAACCAGTGTTTTGCAGGAAGGTGTTTGGTCACATTTCATACTGATAATTTAAAGTTTTACATCTCTGGAAACAAGTTACCAAATCTCCCTGGTCCACTTTAGCGACGTCTCTGACTCGACTTGGATCAAAACTGAGGATAGATTTCATCCCTTCACTTGTCCGGTTATTCTCTCAGGCTTGCGCTCAGCAGCCTCGGCCATCAGAGCGCGAGTGTGTTCATCTCTCTGTATCGAGTGCTTACAGAGTGTAAAGAGACATTAACACAGGAAACATTTCCACACAGAGATAGGTACACTGTTTACATATTGCTGTTTCTCAGTTATGCAGAGAGATTTACCATTAAGCACACATTTAGGTTAACTTGTGTTTTTCTTTTCGCGGATGCTCACATTCACAAAAGATACCAAAGTCTTATTTAAATGGAGAGAGAGAGAGGAGCGAGAGAGGAGGGTCAGAGAAAGATCAAAGATTTGGACTCTGGAGAGCTCGTTTAGGGGTAAAACTTCTAAGTAAAGGTAATTAAAAACCTCAAAATGGAGGCGCTCAACATCTGATGAAGGGACACTGATTATTAAAAAGACATATTCAACCCTGAATGGACTGGACATCACATTTAGCTGGAACTGAAGCTTGTGTTCAAGTGGCAACATAAAGACATGAAAGTCTCATGAAATGGGGCTGGAAACGTCAACGGTTTGGGTCAGTTAGCAGTTTATGGTTAACAGATTACAACTGGAGCCTTATATAAGTTTTGAAGTCCAAGGACAAGCGTGTCTATTTGGCAGTACGCTGATTAGTAGTGACTATAATCAAAGGTACTTTTTGTAAAGAATTCTTGGTCAAAAGCAGATTAAATCCTTCAAAAAATACACCAGCATATGGCTTTATGTCAAAGACATCTATGCATTGTGTTGCAGATACAAATTGATCTAATACCTCTGTCGACCACAAGGTGGATCCAAACTGCTCACGAGAAATTCTAAAATGATCAAAGTTCAACATTCATACAAATGTCATGTTTCTAATCACACTTATTCTGTTTGGTGGGAACGCAAAATTGTTTTGTGATTTTAGATGACTGTAGCGCTGGTCGGGGTAGAAAACTACACTGGAGCTCAGATGAAACACTGCCACCTTGTGGTGAAAATGTTCATTGCATTTCCTGCAAGACGTTTACAAAAAGTACCTTTAAAGACTAACTGCTGACAAACAGCAGGATAAAAGTCAAATCCAGCTGTTCTTTGTGGTCAAGATCACTGGAAAATGTAAATTAAAGATAAACCTTCTTGTTATTAAATGTTAGCATCCACACTCCTCCACATACAGTGAGAGTCAACCCTGGGGCCAAGAACCACTTACTTATCTCACACGGCAGCTATGGAAATAAAGTCTCCTGCAGACACTCAAACATAAAGACAATAATTGGCCCTGTTTTCACTTCTGAGTTTCAAACAGTTTGGATTCGGGATGTTTTCTGGGATTTTCCCTCCATGCACTCAGGATTGTTACATCTCGACTCAAGCGGAGACGGCAGAGGTTCTTGGTCTCAGACGAGCAGACAAATTTTATTTTGCACAAACTGTTTGAGCTCTCGTTAGCTGCTCGCGTTCTGGTATTTATGCAGACAGCGTCTGAGGATTTAACAAACACATCTGCCAAACCACAAAGCACGGGCTGAAATATCTGCATTATCGTCCACGTTTAAGCTAGCTTGTGCCGAGCTTGGCATTAATGAGAAAATCTGTTTAAGACCCAAAACTAGTAGAAGCAAAAACAAAAGATGTAGCAGCACAAACTAATGTTTTGTGGTTATTGTTAGGCCCCAAATGACAGCACAACACGGACAAATACCGAGCTGGGACGATGAGGTGAAAAGACATGTAAAAGGTTGGTTTTTTTGGAGGAATCAGATTCTCGGTTTCTTTAAAGGAATGCAGAACGTTTTGATCAGATACAAGGCACTATAGATTTTGCTATAGAACGGCTAAATTAGGAGGTTCTGGGCTGAGATTGGGGGGGGGGAGGTCACCACGAGAAGTTTGACTGACAGCGGCGAAAGTCGGTGAAAGCAGGAGTAGAAGATGGAGAGTAAGTAGAGCGGAGAGACTGATCTGGTGGTGGAGTAGAAGAGAGAAGAGGAAGGGCGTAGTTAGGACTGCATCTCAGCGCGCAGCATCCACGGAAACCAACAACAGAAGAGCAGCCTGCAGGAGACGAGGAGGAAGAGGGAGAAAGAAGAAGAGCAGGAGAGTTCAGTAAGTCTAAGCAAACCTGGATGAGTTTGTCAGGTTGGAATGTGTACACACAGATTTGACCCCGTGTGAGGTTACCGTGCCGACTTGTGATTTTCCCGGTAACAGAACTGGACGTTTTGTTCGGGGTAACTACTGGACACACTGCTGGTATGTCCCGCCTGCTTTGCTGGACTCATTTGGACTTTTAATAAAAATGTGAAAAAACACAACAGTTTTATTTTGCTTTTCTTTTAAAAGCTCAAATTAAACCATTTCCAAAATTTCCTCTTGTTAAAAAGTCCCAGAAAGCTGTCCAGCAAACAAGCGCAGGACTGTTTTTAACCTTGGGTGTTTGGGAGAGCTCTTAATGTGAAGGAGCAGGGCTGACCTGGATATGGAGCTCTCAGATGTGAGGTCTTTCGGAGAACGCATCGTGTTAAAGTTACGCTTCGGCTGTGACACTGCAGCACACAAGCAAACAACAGTTTGTTAGAACAAGGAGACAATCTTCAAAGACAACTATGAAATACAGTTTTCAGGGGTAAATAATAATAATAATAAAATACTATGGTCGTCACTTACTGGTGATCTGGTGGACCTTCTTCACCGTGGAGTTGTCGTTCTGCGAGCCATCCTTAGGGCCTCCGATTCTGACAACAACAGTGTTTATTGGTGACTTTTAAGATGTCGCTCAGAGGAATAAAATGTTTTAAAAAGGCTTAATGTCACATTGTCCTATTTCATTTGAAGCTTCACATCCCGCCAAGCTTCCACAGCTTTAAATGTTCTTCTGTATTTTCAGTTTTTTTCATATGTTAAATTTTTTTCCATTTCCAACATTGGAAGCTGATTGTGAGCTAATTAATCCTGAAGCTGATCTGATTATCTCCCCATTCTCAGGTTCATTTATTACAGACACAAAAACGTCCCAGCCATCACGGAGCCTTCGACATATCCTTACCTCTGGACACGAGAGGGCGGAGCAAACACTCCATATTTGGGAAGGCAGCTGAAGTAGCGGACTCCAAACACCGAACCGTCGTGTTTCCCTGTGGGCTGATCCAGCTCTATACCGAACCAGTAACCTGCAGGGACACGGACAGATCCAGTCACGGTTGCTCTGCCTCTGCTTTCAAACCTTTCTTTAAGCTGATAATCATTTCTGCAGGATTAGTGCAAATTTTATCAGGACTGGAGAAGGACAGACAACAAATCCCCAAAAAGTTGATTATGTTCATCTGGACGTAGCGTTTTCAGTGGGAGAAACGTTTCGTCACTCATCCAAGTGACTGAGACTGAAGAAGTTACTTGGATGAGTGACGAAACGTTTCTCCCACTGAAAACGCTACGTCCAGATGAACAGAATCAACTTTTTGGGGATTTACTTACCTGGATGATTTAGAATGCATCAAGACAACAGACAACAAAGTCCTAAAAGTATCCATGCGTGCACAGTTCAGAGAAACGACTGAGGATCAGCAGACGCACCTGGAGCAAAGTCTGTCTTGCCAAAGTAACGGACAATGCCGTGTTTCTGTCCGGCCACCAGAACCTGATCTCCGACTTCCACATTCATTCCCTCTGGATCCAGACTGGCTACTGAAGCCTTCTTCTTCTGGGCTGAGAATGCAGAACAAAATTTGATGAGAAACACAGATAAACTTAATCTAATGAAGATATTAGCAATGATTGTAGCTCAGTTACCTTTCTCTCTCTCCTTCTCCTTCTTCTCTTTCTCCTTCTTGGTCTTTCCTGCGAGGCGGGAGGCCAGATCCATGCGGGGTGTTCTTGGGGTGGAGGTGACTGATGAAGACGTCTGGTCAACAGATTTGGAAATCTTTGAAACTGGAGCGAAAATCCCTGCAGGGCAGAAGAAGATCAACGTAGTGAGAAACAGCAACAACTCCTGTTTTCATGCTGAAAAGATGACGAGCGTGCTCCTTCAGAGGTCTCACTTCTTCACCAAAAACCTCCACAAGAACAGTCAGTGAGTTTGAAAGACAAATTGATGTTGGTGATGAAATCAAAGAGCTCAGACCAGGACTTCCAGCTTAGACAGCTAACTGAACATGAGCAAGAAGATGACTTTAAATGGGAAATGAGGTAAGGCCTCTTCCTTGAACGTCTTCGTGATTGCTCACTGTATTTTTTAGTGATGCTTTTGATTAACAGAGATATGACGGTCTTTAGATGTCACGTTCTCTGATGTATTCACTGATTTGCTGGATATTCTAAAGCTTGGAGGTCTTGAAGAGCCACAGTCATTTCCTGCAGATTCAGGGAAGTTTCACATTGTTACACATTATTATTAAACTTGAATTAGGTTTGCCTAATTCCTGTTGGAGGTTTTCTGGGAACATCCAATGGGGAGCAGACCCAGAAGTCACTTGCGAGAACCCGGAAGAACTGGAAAAATGATTTACGATTTAAGAACTTCTTAAATCGTTGAATTGATTTCAGATAAAGGGAAGAAAATGGATGGATGGATAATTTTTTAGGACTATAGGTCTTTGTCTTGCCTGTAGAAACCACCCACAAATCTCTCACCTAGCTTGGGAGGGCAGATGAAGTAGCGGACGCCACCCACGCTGCCATCGTTCTTCCCCTCTGGCTCATCTAGCTCCACGCCGACCCACTGACCGCTGGCGAACTCTGTAGTACCACAAAACCTCAGAGTGCCAGTCTGGGAGACAGAGAAACAAAAAGAGAGGGCAGAGTCAGAGGTGAACTCTCACACTCTTGGAGTATGACTGTAAAAGAGATTTTTTTCTTGTTAGGTTGCATGGGGGCAGATAGTCTGGGTGTCTGCTGCTGTGTTTTATGAAAGGGAAAGGGATGAATGTGACATCAACGCTACAGATGGAGTGACAGTGGACGGGATTTAATAGGAAGACAACATGTTGTCAGCGTGGGGAGTCACTTCAGTTAGTCTACAATCCAGCCACTCCAACCAACCTGTCTGCGTTTTGCAGCTGGGCTGTCGTCTCTGCTCTGGTCTCTGTGGGGCTACACAGTGAAAACACACTGTTCAGACCTCATGAAGCACAGACTGAAGGACAAACTGGCAACCACACACACACACACACTGTTGTTAAAAAGAAACTGCTGATCAGATTAACCTCTTAACATCCACTGGCAACCCCCCGGAGGGCTACAGGTTCCTATTTTGAACACCCAAATGTAAAAGCTGTTAATAAAAAACTGCGATTCAAACAAGACTTTTTTTGAAATGTAACATCTTCTAGTTTCTGAAAATCTGCCTACGTAACATTTGGCCAAAATTTGGATTTTTGATAACATCTTTATGCTCAATCATCCAGGTAAGTAAATCTCAAAAGGCTGAATCTGTTCATCTGGACGTAGAGTTTTCAGTGGGAGAAACGTTTCGTCACTCATCCAAGTAAAGCCATTGTTCATTCAGTGGTGCTGGTTTCAGTCATTGTGCAAATGTACCGTTTATAAGATTGGGGAAACTTGCAGTCAGCTGACACTGAAGAAGTCACTTGGATTAGTGACGAAACGTTTCTCCCACTAAAAACGTCCAGATGAACCAAATCCGGCAGAAACTGCTCCATAATCCACCCATGGAGCAAATTCCAAACCACTGCTGCCTTCCACATAAGATGTCAACCAAGATCAATCCAGGTGTGAAACCCCGGGTGAACATCGAGAAAACACTGGACAAACCTGGAGAGCATTACTCCAAAAACCACACAAAACTAGTTTCCAGTTTCCAGGCAGGAGAGAACTGGAATGAGAGTTTTGACACCAAAGTACAACTTCTCCCTTTCGATAAGAAAGCATTCAAGCCTAAGAACTTCATAAAAATCTGTGAAACATGGTGGTCATATCAAGTTTAAGATGGCTTATATTCATCAATGAAACAATGAATTCTGAATTATAATTAGCAGAAAATATCAGGAGACCGGTCTGTGAACTGAACCGTGCAGCAACACAAGAACCATCATCGCATCCTACAAAAAACACTCAAAGAAGAGGGCCAAGTCAAAGTCCTAACCTCAGAACCCCTCCCTCTCAGAGCTGAAGATACCTGTACCTAGGAGTGGGATCAAATCCCTCAACAGCTACCTGAAAAGGTTGTTTGTAGTTTTTAAAAAACAAGGTGTCTCACAGCAAATATCCAAAGCAAAGGTCCACATACCTGTAAACCTCAGAGATCTGGAATATTAGATAGTTTCCTTTGAGAAATAACACAAGTCTAACATTTTAATGTAACTTCCTTTACTTGCATCTCTGCTGAGGCTCCTACCTTAACCTCCATCCACCAGGCTGCCACAGAACATCTTAGGGGTAGTTTGCATGTGAGCGACACGCTAAATAAGCACCGTCTCAGAAACTAGAAGATGCCACCTTCCAAATCTAGTCTCTTACATGAATTCAGTCTTTTGTTGCAAGTCTGCATATGAGCAGAAATATCATGTAAGTGAGTAGACGTGAACCAAACTGTAACTCTACCTCTAACCCTAAAGAGGTCACTGTCGACCTGGTGGATGTTCAGAGGTTTAGGACCGTGATGTTTTAGGCCATGTTTATGCAGAAATACAGCAGATTTGTTGTTTCGGTGTCCGTCAATCCATTTATCCCAGTTTAATCTCAGCGTGTCTGACCTTCATGTCGTCCAGCACCACGCGGTCTCCCAGCTTCAGCCCCAGAGCAGCCAGCATCAGGTTTCCTGGGATGTTGTCGTAGTTGGGCAGCGTGGCTCTGGGAAGATTGCAGCTCAGTGGAACAGCATCCAGCAGCAGCTGCTTCAGCTCTTTGGCCACCATTGCCGCCTCCGCCTTGTCCAGGCTCATGTCCATTGGGTCGGGAACCACCTCTGCTGGAACCTGACCCTTATCGTTCTGCAAAAACAAGTCAGAGAGTCAGGTTTTAGACGATAAATCACCATTAAGGGTCTCTGGATTTCAACTTTAAAGGGACAGCAACACCAAATCAGATGTTCCTGTCAAAAAAAAAACCTCTTGGAGCTAGAGTAGTGTTATTATCCTTATCCAGGAACTTCATCTACCTGCAGTTCAGACCTTCACAGATTGGATCAGCCAATCAGAGGAAAGTTCGGCAGAAGCTAAAAAGGTTTGTTACAGACTAAGAAAGAACTTTGGGTCTGCACCAAAGACTGGGACAAGGTAAAGAAGGATTACTTTGAACTGAAAATTATGCAAAGCTACTCTAATAGAGTTCATGAATTTACAAAAACAAAAAAAACATGAAGCTGGAGATGAGTCCCATTTAATCAACCCTCAATAGTAAATAAGGAAAGGTGTTCTTACCCGGACAGTGGGGTTGGCTCCGTGCTCCAGCAGACATTTGACTGCACCCAGGCAGAGGTTGGAGGCGGCGATGTGGAGAGCCGTACCGTAGTGGAAATCGCTGCATGTGGAGTTCAGGACTGCAGAGAACACGGAAGGAGACTCTAACCTCCACTCCTGTTACCTTTGGAACGATCATTAAAATACTGCTTGGTGTAGAAATTACCTCTGGGTTTGGCTGCTTTGAGCAGGACTCGGATCAGTTCTGGGACGTCGAAGTACGCGGCGTAGTGCAGGGCGTTCATGTTGGTCCAGCGGCTCCTCAGACTCACGTCGGCGCCCAGCGAGATCAGCTGAGTGGTGAGACGCAGCGCTGCCGCCGGGTCGCCTGCACACACAATGAGGACGAAACTAAGACGCACTCCGGCTGAAAACCAGAAGAGGAGCTGAATCCACCACACCCACAGACTTCGTCCACTCCAGAAAAGGTCCACGCAGATGCCCTGTACAATAACTTGGAACCACGTGAAGAACTCGAGTTGGCATTATTCCCAGTCGTCAGGATGGACTAGACGAATGTCGGACCTGAAAGAAGGATCGCTTCTCCGTTCTCCTTCCTGAAGTAAAATTTGTCTTCTGAATCGAAGGTGGCAGAATTTGTGACTCTGGTCTTTGAAGTTGGTTTAATGTGTCGTTGGGTTTTTTATTTCATGTGATTTGTGATTATTAGAATTCAACCCTCTGACGTCCAGTTTTTTGCAGGTAATAACACAAACTATTCAGAGAAAGTTTATGGGAAAAACATGTAAATAGTTGGAATGATTCTTTTCCCACGGGTAGAGTTAGAGTCATCAGCAGTAATGATGAGTTAGACCCAGGATGGTAAAGTAGAAGGTTTGTGATATTCTGGGCTGCGTTTAAAGACATTTGCTAGATATTTATTCTATTTTCTTTATTCTGGGATGATTAATAGAGATGACTCCAGTTGTCTTGGAAAATTCCGATTCTTTTCAAATGTGACCTTCTGATTGAGATAATGTTTCTGAGAATGTGACAGCTTATACAAGCAAAAAACAACTTTTCTTCAATGCAAAATATTATTTTCATAATTGAAGAATCTTTTTAAACATAAACTGCAGTGAGTTACAAGATTTTCTCTCACTTAAACTACTGAACTAACGAAAGCGCTCTGCTACTGGAAAGAGGTACAAATAATAAGTGAAATGAGCTGCTGTAGCCGGATACCCGACCTTACCCGGCGTCACCGAACAAAAGCAGGTGCGACAGATTTATACAGAGAAACACCTGTCAGGTACGGCGCTCCGGGCTGTTTAGAGCTTCACCAGGTAGCACGCCATCAACTTTTTTTCTGTTTTTCACTCGTCTCTGTAATTTTGCTCATAACTGCTTTGATCCTTTGCTCATCCCGAGGCTGCTTTGTTAACTTCTTTAAAATATTCAGCTGGCTGAGGATGAATTACGAGTCTCGTGAGGTTTATCGTAACAGAGGTTTTGTGTCTTCATCACTCAGAGTGAAGAGCTTGCAAACAGCCACAGCCTCACACTAACAACTTGTGCAACTGACTATTTGAATGCGCCGCTGTGTGTATGCTGCACATATATTAAACAGACCGACTTGTAATCAAGTCAGGAAAGTCGAAAATTGGCCGATTCTGGTCTCTGGTCGGTCGATCGGTGCACCTCTAAACCGATATATCAGTGCATCCCTAATAAGTATCAAATAAAGTAACTTACCAACTCCATGAGCTCCAGCCTTACAGCTGTAGTGAAGCAGCGTCATGTCTGTCAAACCGTCACGGTCGTTCACATGGCAACCACGCTTCAGGAGCTGAGACAGAGGAAAGACAGTTACAGGTAACGTGAGGAGTTTCTGACCAGAGATTTTACACAAAACTTTACAAACTGATATCTGCACATGAAGGTTTCTGGAACTTTCAATTTCTGTTTAGAGCCACTTGTACTCTGGGTTTTTTAATCATGTCAGAGCATGCTCTGGTTATCACGCAGTGATTATTATTATCAGGCTTTCAGTTTTCTGTACTTTTAGGCGTCAATTTCCTGTCATACTAAACAAAAACGTTAAATAAAGTCAGGAGGGGCAGATAGTTAGCAGAGACTTTGTGGCTTAAGACTACGTTTACAATGTTTTACTTAACATCAGTATATCGCTCCTACATGTGATGTTATGGTTGTATAATACACTTTACAGTGGGAAAACCCTGAGTTCACATCCTGGCTGTGCTGGCCGCCAGCCTTCCTACTCGTTGGCTGATTTCTTCTCCCCGATCGTCGCTGTGCCACTCTCTCCTTGTTTTTCTTTCCTCCAGGCTGAGTCGGCTTCACGCTGAGTCACGGTGAAGCCTCACTGACTTTCCATCGCTCCCTCTCCCTCTGCACCACTTTCTCTGCCTCCTGTTTCCATGCAGCCATTTTAACTGGGTCATTATCACCATCTTTCTGTGTGCACCGCTGCTGTCAGTGTGACCATTAAAGAAAGTCCAAATATGGTTGAAGTAGAGACCCCGGACGTCTCTATAGATAATCCCCCCTTCATAAACCCTTCCCCTTCTTATGAGATTAATTTTTTTTAACTTACCTGAATGAATATTGTTTAGGTTAAGATGAGGGGATGGGCCTGATGCACATGGATGCTGCTGCTTTAGCTTTGCTTTGGAGCATTTTCAGTGCAATGATCTGACAAACAACATGTCTAACTGTGGGGCCCACGCGTCCAGTCTTCTCTAGGATGTTATTTGCATGTTGCTTAGCAACAATTACATGGTATCTGTGCCTTGGTCACCATGGTTGCTAAAAACTTGGCACAGTGGCTTCTTCTCACTTTTGACTCTAAAAATAAAGTAACGTGGTGGCAGCAACAACTTTTGAGATGCTGCTGGTGATGTAATCAAAGTGCACGTATAGGTGTCTGATGCAGAAAGCCTGGGAAACTTTGTGACATGGAAGAGGCACCATATTGTTATTAGGTATCTAGTCAGAATCAATAATCAATAATAAATAATCCTCCAAGCCTGTATTTTTTATTTGCATGGATCATAATTTGTGCTTTGAACAGTAGCTTTCAGCATTCAGGCTTTAAGGACCTGATAGGAGCACCCCACTGCTCAGGGAGACTTCACTGTGTGTGTGTGTGTGTGTGTGTGTGTGTGTGTGTGTGTGTGTGTGTGTGTGTGTGTGTGTGTGTGTAAAG
>VUQG01021474.1:0-17465 GCA_015106755.1 Etia nguti | reverse complement strand
CATATCGTGATAAATATTTTTTCCATATCGCCCAGCACTAGCCTTCAGGATCTCCACGTATCAACATGCTGTTTTTAGACTTGATGGATAGCATTAACAACCTGCTAGCTGCAAATCATCATGTGCAGTTCCACATGATTATTAACAGACAAAAAGAAAACATATTGATGATACAGAAATAGTTTTCTATACGAGGTCACTGCAAAAAGTGCAGCCTTACCTAATGTCCACCCTACTGTTACTCATTTTATATTAAGATTTAAAAATCTAGTTGGTATTGGTATGGGGAGTAACCTTCAGTAATAGTAATAAATCACACAGCAATAGTACATTCATGTAGTTGTAAAAAGCATGATAATATATTAAGTAATCCAAAGTATTCAGAATACGTTCTCTCGTACTCTCATTGAGTAACTTAACGGAATATGTTACAAAATACATTTTGGGGCATGTGTTCTGTAATCTGTAGTAGAATACATTTTAAAAGTAACCTCCCCAACACTGATAACCTGTGCATTGCGAAATACTTTTGAAACCAAATTAGAGAAAATTTACCATCTTATTGCTTTTCAAGGAAATCTTGTCTCATTCAAAAGTGGTACCAAGACTCAAAACATCCAGTTTTACCTTTTCTTTGGTTTTCATTGAGGATTTTAATAATACCAGCTTATCAAAAAATATCAAAATTCTGTGTGTGCGGTTACCTCCCTTTGTTTTAAACACATTTGGAGGAGAAAGAGCCAAGTACTGATGGGGAAAATGTTCAAATGTGCTTCAGAGATGTTGTGAGTGGCCAAATGTCAGTATGTGTTGGAGCCAAAGTTTTTACCCAGAGTTTTAATTAAGAGAAAAATGCATACAGACTAACTTGCTTCCTCTCTCAAGAAAATGAGGTATATACAGATCGAGCTGATGAAGTCAGCTACACTTCATCAGCTTGGATGGATTCATTTAGAAAACATCACATTTTTTCTACCCAGGGTGTTAACAATTTGTGTGATGCATGAAATGCAGAACATTAAGTGCATCACAGGTCATGATGCACTTCCACACAAATATCTGTTCAATAAAGGATCATTGTAACACGTGGAAGAGCAGCAGCAGCAGCCATGGTGCAGTTTATGTTACTTTCAGTGCTACAGCAAATTGAGAAAAAAAAACTCCAAACAAACCTCAACAAAACAAAAAACCTTGAACTTGCTACTTTTCTTGCCATCTTGTCATCCTTATCAAAATGCAAATTCAAGTAATCTTACTTTAGCTTGAAACGGAATCCCTTCGAGGCTGATACTCCCAGATTTATAGCCCAGAAACCGTAAGGGCTGAGGTGTAGTTGAGTTAAATCTAAACTTATGTGCTGGAGGAAATACTACCAAATACTACAAATATGCAATGACCTAGACATTAGGGCAACACGGGCATGGGAAGGGGTGTTATTTTATTCTTATTCAAGAGTCTAACTTATTCAACTCTTGGCTCTCATTTGAACAAGAACAAGAAAAGAATCAAGACGTTGCGAAGATGCAGTCGACATCCAGACCTCAGTGGGACCTTAAGGCAGCTGTGCATAAACAAATGCCTGCAAACCTGAATGAAATGACGTTGTATCATAATATCATGATATCACTCCACAGTGATGTATTGCTTCTAAATGTGGTTCAACAAGGTATTTAGTCATAGGACATACATGCTTATTAGGTATAAGGTCCTGATATTTTCCTCTGGTATATGCACCTGTTATATCACTGTAGCTGTTTTTCTATGCCTGGTCTGTCAATTTGTCCCCAGGTTTCCTGTCTCTCTCTCACATAATGTAAAAGTACATCTACATTTGGGTGGGATGGTGGTGCAGTGGTGAAGACTGTCACCTCACAACAACAAGGTTAGCAATGGATGTGAGGCAATTAACATGTTTTAAGTTTATAGAGTTTGTAGAGTGTATGAATGAATGAATGGTAGCTTGCAATCTAAAGCACTTTCAGTACTTTTTATAGTCAGTAAGACTATAAATGCACTATTTTCTAGATAATTTCCATTTTGACCTTAAAGGAATGATTTCAATTGATCAATTTAATTGTGTAGGATACCACTGTTACATTTGGCAAACGCATTATTCGCTCTTTTGTTTATCAGTATACATAACAGTGGCCCTGTGCATATGCTTTCACATCATGCCTGCATAACACCAACCCAAGGACAAGAATTTAAAACAGGACCTTCAAAAACAACACGGAGACACTGCTAGATTATTAACATAAAATTTCATTAACAATTAATGTTCAACATTTCTTTTATTCTCCTTCTGGAATCCCTTTGGAAAAAAAAACTGTTTTATTCAGTGTCTATTCCTCTCAAGGTTATGGTGGCATACAGGCCTGTTGTTTCATAAATCAGGGGATAATGTAATTGGCTGAGATCGAGTCAGGGAGGCGATTAATTCGCCCTGCTCCTCAAGCAGCACTTAAGGTGGCATTACTAACACTCCAAATGTATTATTTCAATCAGAGGACTCTTTCCTAACTGGAAACTGGATGAACTAATAGAAGGGAGCTATCCTTTTTGTTCCTCCTCCCTGCTTTTCTCCATTTATTCTTTTACTGGTTTTCCCAACACTCTGATGAAACTCTTGTTTTTCTTTTCCTACATTTCTTCTTTCAGATTTCCATTCGCTGCCTTTATCTACTTATTACATTAACACTCACTTTCATAGGCCTCTTTACGGCCTGTGAAATATCATAACTCACTCTGTTTTAATGCTTCCTTACACACTATTACGTGTGTAAGGAAACTCATCCCCTTCAACATTTTTTTGTTTCTCCTTCAGTGAGGCTGCCTGAATAATAACAATACAGTAAAAGTGCAGATTTTTATTCAAATGCTTGATGAGTTTAGAGATAACATCTATAGTCCAGGGGAACAAAAACAACAGCTTTTTTTGCAATAAAATACACTAAAGGTTTTTCCCACTGAGCCCAATGTATATTTCTGAATCAGCATAGCTCCAAACAAATTCAATAAAATGATTTAATCATATGTAAACCAAGCAGCAACCTTCAGGGTTAAGAAAACAAGGAAGTGCCAAAACTACATTTGCTTAGATGGTTACTTGAGTCTGGCTTCAAATACGTGTCAGCCCCCACATACCCCCATGTTAAAAAGTTCAACTTGGGATCCTGGTTTAGTTCACTGAGTTGAGCAGGCGAGACAAATGCCATAAGGTTAATGTAGAGGCCCAGGTCTGAGTCTGCCCTGGGGTCATGTACTGCATGGGTTTTCCCTGCTATGTCTTCCAGCATTCCTGACTTCTCTCCGCTGTATTACCAACATAATGCAAAAAAAATCCCCAAAATGTATTTTAAAAAGTTAAACTTCAGAGAAGAAATCACAGTCAGGTAGAAAAAAATTATGCATCAGCCAGTTTCCTGTAACATCTGTCAGGAGAGTAGATTATAGAGTGGAGTAGATTACATTAGTGCAAATACATGTAGACTTCTCAACAATGTTTGTCATGGTACATTTCTGAACATTTACAATACTAACAAATAATATGGCTGTTTTTGGTTTTTTGTGAGTGTTCGATTTCCTGAACGATATTTAAAAGAAAAAAATCCAATGTGCCCGTTTTCTGTAGCTCTTTCTGCCACAATTGCTTGACCTCATGTAGAAGATGAGGGGAAAATGGAGCACAATCAGCAACATTTGATATGGACATTAACACTAATTTATCATCACTTTGAAAGAAGTAACCAGCAAACTGTGCTCACACCAGTCACCTTACATTTTTTTGTTATCTAAATGGTAAATGGTACTTGTATAGAATCAAATTGAGAGCTTAAGATAACTCACATATGCTAAATATTTAACACAAGATTTAAATCCCCCTTCCATTTGCTATTCCAGTGCTATTTGGCTAACTGAGCTTTGATTTTTAATATGAAATATTAAAGATGCCTTCATATCAAACATAGACAACAGTGCATGAAAAACTATTTAGCAGAAGGATGGTCTGATGTTCCCAATGCTGCTAGTTAGCCTATGTCCCCTTCTAGCATTAGGTGATATCACAGTCTCTCACAACAAATATGGCCACTTTTATTCCTAAAAAACAAACAAACAAAAACAGCAATATGTGCTAAATGCTAAATTCAAGACTTCAGAATGGGAGTTCAAAAGCCAGTACATTCGCCTTTTATGTGCAAACAACTACAAAGGTATTCATTGCGTTTTGTTCTACTTGTCTTTTCTCTGTGTTTCTAAGTTCTAAGACCTTCTTCAGTTCTTTACACATGTAAAGAAAGCTCTTAAAACATGTGGTTATCACTATTGGGCTTTCATTAAATCAACAAAGATGAACAGTAAAGAAGATCAGACACCAACTAGAGAGAAACAGAAGGAAAAATGGAACAACGTTGTCATGCCTTATGTAGCAGATTTATCAGAGAAACTCAGGAGAGTCTTCTCCAAGCACGACATGCCAGTGTACTTTAGACCCAGCCACACACTCAGACAAAAACTGGTTCATCCCAAAGACAAAACTCCCAAACACAAATTAAACAACATAGTGCTGTGCAGTGCAGCAAGGAGTTTCTTCTTCATTGAAGAAACAAAATAGCCACTCCATGAACCCATGAAGACTCAGCTGTACATCTGCATCTAAAGGACAAAGGTCAGTCTTTCAAGTATGCCAGTGTTTACATTTGGACAGAGAAGGCAAGGAAGAAGAAAGAAGCCATCTGTGTCCACTATGAACAACCATCCTTGAACAGAGGGGGTGGCTTACGACACCAACTGTCTGCCACCTACATTCCAGTTTTGAGATCCCTTCCCAGACGCCTGGTGTCTGATCTTCAACTGCATCAGTTGATCTCAACAGGTCACAAGATAGGTTGAGACAAGGACTCACAATGGGTTCACCCGAAACCTCTGCTGATAATGACCCCTGCACTTTTTCACACCTTGGCTCATGTGATGAGGCACATGATCAATATTGGGTCAACGACCCTCTTAGGGACACTCCCAATAGGGCTTAAAATCTGGGACTCTCCACCAATTGCTTTTAGAACTGAAGAAGCTTGTCGGATGAGAGGTGAAACGTCTTCAAGAAACTTAAAAAAAGTCCAGACGCTTTTCTTTCCAAGCTCCTCACACTGTTGCATACTGCGTCAACGACGCAGGTTCTTTAGGAAATAACAGTCCCACTGACGTGGGCATGCACTATTGCTTTTTAAGCATAAAAATGTACCTTCGTGCTCGTTCGGGAAGCATATTATTAAACGCTTATTAAAATTACTAAAGGTGAGGTGGAAACAATTCATTGTAATTATAACAGCTGATTTTATGGCAGTTTCATAAGTCACTCTGACACATTGCTCACAATGAAAAACAACATAATATGCAATATTAATTAATTGAATAGATGGATGCAAACAAAGTTAGAAGTGGTTAGGATAAAATAAATAAAACCTTCTCTCTCTCACCCCGTACCCGTTTCTGCTCTCTCTCTGTCTGGAAATTGCAGCTCCCCACGGTTCTCCATTTCAATTAAGCAATTTAACTGATTGCAATTACACACTGTCAAGGGCTCTTATATCAATTTGAAGGAATAACAATTTCAATTCAATACCAGCCCTTAACAAATTTCCCCCAGTTTTATACAGTATGGCAGGAGTCGGTTGCAATTTTCCTAATCCGACTTTTGTGTTACTTATTTGTGCTCCTTTATACGATGCTCATTTATTTGTCTTCCTGAGTCCACGGGAAGAATGCTTCCTCACAGTTTAGCCAAGACAGATCATAATAAAGCTCACAATAATCCGTCATTAAAGGGCAGTGGTCCCCTCCAGGATACAGTGTTATCTGAGTGACATTTGCACCCTGTATGCTCCCGGTTTGCTCCCAGTTTCCAGCTCTCGCTAACAATGATCTTTATCATCATTTATTTAGACAGAATCACCAAGGAAAGGAAATTAAATTCAGCCCCTGCTATAGTATGTGCTTTCTGCTCCTTACAGCGGCAACCAAACCATGTTGACAGTTGAGACTGCCTCACAAATACTGTTATATCAGTCTTTGATTAATATTTGAATCAGCTAACAAGGCATTTTTCCATAAAGGTGATAATTTTCACTTCCAAAATTTCCAAAATTGTTAATGAGATATATATACACAGTCAGATTCATGGAAGAGATCATTATTTCTAACAAACTTTGTAAGGACTGGCAAAGAAAGACTAACATGTTCTTTGTGATGAAGTAAACATGGTGCACACACATCAGCACTGCAAACTTCATGCAGGGCTCGAGGTAAGAAAACAGTAGATTTTACTGTCTCTTTTTCTTCTGTTATTAAGTGACACAACATCTCTCATGTATGAAGGAGTGTTAGGAATGTGTTAAGAAAACAAAATAATCTCATGGAATTTTTAAAATATATTTTTGCAAAGAAAAAGTCTCAACTCCTCCCATCCATCAAATTTAAAAGCTGAACAGTCTTATAATTTTGTTTATTCCTGGACAGGATATCAGTTGTGGTTGTGGTTTAGAATAAACCACTGCTTTAATTGATGTTTTCTTTCAACTAAAGGCCACAATTTAAAAAAAAAAAGTCAGTCATTTTTTTTGTTGTAAACACATTCAGGTCAATATAATTTTAAAAAAATTAAACTGTTTGGCCAAAAAAGAGTTGAAGGACAAAAACAGTTTTCTGCATTCTTCTTCCTTCCGAGGTCATTCAAACTAAAAATGTATATTAGTTTAACAGATAAAGGTTAGTCAGCAGAACCACTGACTCAGCTTACCCCATTTTCCCCTCTGATAAATGCCAAATGAACACACTGACTGGAACTTGAATGCTAGTCTCTGGTTTTGGTCCCTAAAATGGTGGATTCTGGTTTCTAATTCTTAATTACCATATTTGAATCTTAGTTACATTTTGTGTTATTCCCTGTTCTGATGTGAGTCTGTGTAACACAAGCATCTCCGGTTGTCAGACCGATGTGAAGTTCTAGGTTCCCCTGTCTACTTTATTTATACTTGGGGTCTCAAACTCGTGGCCTGGGGGCCACTTGTGGGCCATGTTGTGGTGAAGAAATATAATGCAATTTGGCCCTTGAAGCTACTTTTTTTGTTAGGAAGGATTTGTTTGTTGTTGAGTGCAACTTTAAATAAGTTCTTTAAAAAGCCAAAAATGATTTAATATGAAGACAATATGAGCAGAGAGTACAAACATGTTGAGGGATTGGCTGTGTTAGTTCAGTGAGAGAGTCAAAAACTAATGTGTACACTTATGTCTGCATTTTTATTTTGTTAAATACAGACAAAATTATAGCAGAAGTGAAGTTGAGGGGTAATGATAAATGCAACGCCTGTCATGATGTACAGGCATGGCATTAGATATTAGGTCACTGCAACTACGAAGATATACTAAGAGTGCAGAGAGTCGTTAACGGTATGCAAATTAAGGGAAAAACTGACAGACCTGACCAGGAATTTGAAGTGTGTATCCAGGGAAACCTGAAACAGAAATCCAGATACAAGAACAAAGGCTCCTTCACAGATGGTACACACAGGACCGATGGCCACTGAATCTATTGATGGGTACAAAAATGTGCAGTCATTCACTGATGACTATTCAAACTCAGTGTTTGTGTATTTCCTGAAGACAAAAACTGATAAACCCATGGCCACAGGGAATTTTCTAGCAGATGTTGCCCCATATGGCAATGTAAAATGCATCAGATCGGACAATAGCACAGAGTTCACATGCAGAGATTTTCAAACTGTGCTGAGGAAAAATGGCATTAAGCATGAGACATCAGCTCCATGCTTATCCCATCAAAACGGTACAGCCGAGAGGGGGTGGCGTACTCTTCATGAGATGGGCAAGTGCATGCTAATTGAGAGTCAGCTACCAAAATGCCTGTGGAACTATGCCATCCAAACAGCACCTGTAACACGGAACAGATGCTTTAATAAGCAAACAGGGAAAACCCCTTACCAAACGCTGACAGATAAAAAGCCAGATTTATCAAAAATGCAGATATTTGGGTCTGTATGCTATGCATACAAACAGGCCAAGGGAAAGCTTGATTGAAAATGTGACCAAGGATTCGTTGTACGTTATGATAAGAACAGTCCCGCCTACTTAGTTTACCACCCTGAAACTGAGAAAATTCAGAAGCATAGGCTTGTTAATTTTGTGAGCAAAGGAAAACAAAGGTCCACTAAATGGTATACTTGATGAGCATGAACGAAAAGAGTCAAGTGTAGCAAGTGATGGATTTCTCAAAAAGAAGTATCCTACTAGGGAGAGAATTAAATCTAGTCATCTAAATAACTTTGTAACTGACAACAGTGGTAGCAATGAGATCCACACTACCATAGACTACTGCTACAGGGCAGTGTGCGCTGTCCCACACACATTTAAGGAAGCTATAAAATAGGCTAACTCAAAGAACTGGATCAAAACTATGGATGAAGAAATCCAATTATTAAGGGAAAATGACACTTTCACCCTCACCACTTTACCAAAGGGGAAGAAAACAGTGGGGGGAAAGTGGGTTTACTCCGTTAAGAGTGACATTGAAGGAAATGACAAATACAAAGAGAGATTCATTGCCAAGGGCTACAGCCAGAAGATGGGGATAGATTATGGAGAGACATTCTCACCAGCAGCTAATTTAATGAGCACAGTAGTTCTGTTACAGAAAGCAGCGCAGGTGTCAAGCTTGGGTCTGGGGACCCAGGGCTTGTGTGTATTTTTTGTTTTTCCTCAGGCTGGCGATCCTCGCGGCTCATCCAGCTCAGGATTTTTGATGATGTATTGTTTTCTGTATATAGTGTTGGTTGTGCTCTCTCCCTCTTCTTCCGTCTCCCTGCCTATGTTTATGCTCGCTCCCAGATGTTTTGGCTCGCTGGAGGGATCACGACCCCGGAAGTGTTCCCGCACTGGAGGATGCCACACTACACAGTCGTCACTAGCTGCAGCTGATGGCTTTGTTAGGAGCGCACTATTTAAGAGTGTGGCTGAGCTCCGGTCGGCGTGGAATTATACAGAGTCAAACTTGTTAGTACAGCCGTTGACTTATGTGTCACTAAAAACCCTCACTATAGTGGATGGCCCTGCCAACATGTGTATGTGTTTGTGTGTTGCCAGGAGCCGAGAGCAGAGCGCATTTTCTCACAAGAGCGGAGTCACGGTGTGGGAGGAAGAGTTTTGGAGTTACCTTTCACCTTTTGGACATTCTGCACTGTGTGGGATTCTGGGGAGGAATCACCACGGGGACCACAGTGCCTGGAAGTGTAGTTAGTTGTGTTCATGGCTTCACTGTAAATAAATCTCACTCTTCATCTGCGTCTGAGTCTCGAGTTTGGGTCCTACTTTTCCCCGTAACTCCACGGTTTGCCATCGCATACCGTGACAAAATCTAGTATTTAAATCACAAACCTCCATCGAAAGTGAATATTACTTTACCTTTATACCTTCCGAATCTGCTTTTGTGTGACATTTTAAAATAATGAAGACACAGATGTGTCACCAAAGGAAGCTGAAGTGCAGCAGGAGAAACAACGATGGAAAAATAGCTAATTATTGTTTTACTTTTTAAAGCAAAATATTTGGTTGTTTTGCTTTTTTTTTGGAGCGCAGCCTGGTTTTCACAAAGTGCAGAAGCAGCGAGCTAACCAAGCAAGCTAGCTGCTATCACAGCCAAATAGGGTCACTTCCTGCTCCAGAAATCCAACATGGCGGCTAACAAAGCGTTAATATTAAGACCAATGAAGTCCAAAACCACAGGGGAAGATCCATCGTTTAGGTACAGTCTATAGTCATCCAACACCATCACGTACAGATTGTACTGTATGAATACTTATTGTGTACATGCTAAGATTCATGTTTCAAACACAGATGGCAGATTTTTGGCTCACCCCTGTCCGATCTTCTCAAATCGTGTATATTTCTTCTTGGGGTCTCCCACACTGACGATCGTCCCTGAGTTAGAAGGACAAAGAAAGAAGAGAAAAAAGTTTTATCACAACAGCTTTAAGGATCTGCAGGAAAACAAAATGATAAAAAAATTAAAATCAGACCCTCACTGACAGCTGAAATATTTTTATATGTTGATTTACAGAATCACTGAATTTGGATGGATAGAAGAGTCGCGTGTCTTTCTATCCATCCTAGTTCTACTCTACGTTCATCACACTGAGGTCGATGCAGCATGCTCACTGGGAGGAAGAGCAGAGAGAAGAGAGGTGGAGAGCAGTAACGAGCGATGGGCGGGTCAGAGATAAAACAGGACGTGAAAAAGGTCAGAACTGTAAACTCAGGACGGAAGAGACAGAAAGAAAGAGAAGCTCTGTCTGCAGTTCAGCATTACAGGACAAAACTTTAAGTCACTCTTTTAGGAAACGATGGAAAGATAGGACGGCCAATTAGACGTGAGGATTGGACAACTGGGGGCGGGACAGAGGATATCAGGTCTGTCGATCAGAAGAGGCAGACAGACGAGCAGTATCCTGGTCTTACCAGCAGAGGGAGACCTGAGCACATCTGGACAGGCGCGTGGCATGGTTCAAGAAATATATACAGGCTTTTATTCAAACATTAAAAATACACAACCAAACATTTCACTGCAGCGAAGAAAGCTTTAAAACTGTGCCCACTTTAAATGAATAATTATTAAAAAATTACTACAGTACTACACCTCTGAGCAGAGATGAGATGACGTTAATGTGCTGGCTTATTTAGGTAGAGGTTTTTATTTTCTCCATTAATTCTCCTTTTCCACCAGTATACTGAATCATTTTAGTCTTTCAGATTTGATCAGGGTCACAGGTCAAAAAAAATCAATCAGTGCCTCCCACCTAACCCATCAGAATCACCTGATTTCTTTCAGTTTAATACTATTATTATTTTCACAGGCGTTACAGGGGGGGCGATGAAATGTTGTGTTTTAATGAATTTTTATTCAGGATATTTGAGTCCTCGTAGATTCAGGAGATAGAAACCAGTCAGCCATTATTTCCAACCTTCCTTTTTAATAATAAAAAAAACCTCACAGACCCCTGAGCTAAACATGTGGGACGTGTCCCCTCCCAGATTGCCTCAAAACCTTTAAATCAAGTAAAAAATAGAATAAAATCTCCTGTGTTTGACTCTTACTCACATCTGGCTCATGTCAGCTGCTAGAGTCAGCGGAGAAGATCTGCAGGTCTGCAGGAAAGTTCAAATATCCGTTCATATCTGTGGATCACTTCCCAGAAAACCAAACCGGGATCTTTTCTTGTTAGTATATCAGCACAGCTCTGTGGGGTCACGCGGGGGGCGGTGGAACCAGAATATGAAGATTTATACTTGCCGTAATAAAGTTTTTCACAGGAACAGCGAGTGAGCGCAGTCGGATATTTTAGTTAGCAAGAAGTGATAATGTTATATAACTTCTTTCACTTTGCTTCACAGACTGCAGACCTTGAAGCAAAGCAAAAAACAAAATCTTTCATGGTCATGGAAAGTCTGAGCAAATGAAGCAGAAAACAAGCTGCCCAAAAACGCACATGGAAAAAAGGTGTTTTTTATGCTGCTACGCTGATGTCTTACTTATAGCTGATGTTAAACATGAAAATAAGAATCAGTTTGCTGAAATCAGCAGAGAGAGGAGCCCGAAATAAACTCAAAGCCTGCTCTCTGAGGGAAGCTGTGCGTGCAGATAAAGCGATGAAACGTCCTGTCACGACTAAGAGAAGCTAAAATTAACTCACAGAGCCTCTGTCTGCGCTCTGCAGCAGGTACATAAGAATATGGATTATCAGGACCACAGGCCTCAGACTCAAACCTGCCCCAGGCCCACCCACACACTGAGCCTACACTTCCTAACTGCTGAGTTCACGCTGAGATTCACACCGCTGCTCTGTTAGCTTCCATATCTGATACACACAGTAAGGTATGCACAACTTAGAGTCAAACAAACATTTATGTCTTAATAAAACTGCAGTGAATAAATGTCTGATCTTCAGCACCGACTTTCAATGATCAAGTCCACCTCAGGCTGTTCAGGCGAGTTCACTCTGAACATTTTTAAAAAGGACTCCTCCCCTCGGCTGGAAGCATCAGACAGCCTGAGCCGTATTTGTTTGGAAAATGCTGAATGTGAATCCATAATCAGGAACCTTTTTCCTCCACAGCAGATGTCAGAGGGTGCAGCGACCTTCCCTCGCACTGCTGCTCCGTCACCATCGCTCATTGCCCTATGACCTCTGGCTAGCAGCGTTAGCATCCAGGACTGCGGCGCTGGCAGCTTTTCTCTCTTTACGCTTCCTCCGTGTCGACCGACAGCCTAGATCATTATGATTTCATTCAATCAGCTAAAGCATTCAAACTATTTAAAAAATTTCCTACATTTTCAAAATCTCTTATGAAAATGTAGAAACATTTTTTAATGTACACATTAAAAAACCCTAAAAGGTTCTCTGGCTGTCTCCAGTTCTCTGGGGATCTGCCCCTTTGTCCGAGTGGTAATCTGTCTCTGTCAGAGGTCAGTGACCCGCACACACATTAAACATTTTTGAGGCTTTTAATGAAGGTGACAAAGACTGTTGAGGAAATCTGAGCCAATCAACACTCCTGAAAGTTACGATCAAGATATTTTTCCACGTGTGATTATTCTGCAGTGGACTCTTCATGATTACTTGGTGCCTTGCATGTTTTTGTTGGATTTATGAAGTAACAGAACAAAATTAGATAAGTTTGTTTCTATTATTTGCTTATTTTTATTACCAAAACAAAAATGATCTGTTAGCATGATCAGACAAAGCTCTGCAGCCACTTTAACTCCTCGCTTCTGTTCTTCATTTATCTGTACGACGGCAGGATAAAGAAAATGACCTTTTTTAAATTCATTTCTGCAACAATTGCTGGACCTCAGTTTGTGCTGGGGGTAAATGTCTGAGCGATCTGCAACTTTTTATGGAACGACAATTATGTCTAACCCACAGCACGAAGGGACAACAAACTGAGTCCAGCACAACTTTAAAGCGCTACAGAAACAGCATTCTAACCTCTTTTATACACAATCTTTGAAAACACCTCAAAGCTTGGTGGGCGATGCCGACACGGAGCTTATGCCGACTCCAAACAACAGGAAGCAGCTGAAGAGGCTCGCTGTGTTTTTAAAGGTTTTCTGCTCTGATAAAAACCAAAAAGTTTTCAACTAAACTGAAATGAGATCTCACTCTGGAAACTAACTTGGCTAGCAAGTGTTCAGAGCCATGAGCCTTCACAGCCATTACTGCGTGAGTTACAGCTGATGCCCAAATCCCAGCACAGCTCCATCAGTCAGGGCTGAATCTCCGCCTAAGCACAGTAACCGTTACCGGGGTCAGGTTTGTCATGTTAGCGTGCTCCGAGTGTCTGAATGAGCCTTACGTAGCTTCTCCAGGATCTCCTCGTCCGACATCTTCTTCTTCCTGGCTTTGTCCTGTGGGTGGGGCAAGGAAGGACCGGGGGCGGGGCTAGCACTGGGAGGGCTGCCGGGAGCTGCTTCTGCAGGTTGGGCGGGGGTGACGGCGGCGGCCGCGGCGGTCGGTGGAGAGATGGGTGAGGTTGCAGCATCTTTCGTGGGAGGAGGAGGGAGGGGCTCGATCACAGAGCGAGTGTAAATCTGAAAGATGAAAAAAATCACTCCTGTTTTCATCTGTCTTGCCAAGAAAACGTTTAAAGACGAAGCGTAAAGATGTTAAAACAGCTTCTGTTATCTGTTCATCTCTTTTTGTCCACGGGGCGTTAAAACAGAGACGTGGACCTCAGTTTGACAACCAGTTTAAATAAAGGCTGATCGTCTGTAAGCCATAAAAACACTGGAGAGTGAATCTAAAGTAAAACTAATGAGTTTAACTGAGACAAACACACAACAGACCTGTGTGTGTGTGTGTGTGAGTGTGAGAGAAAGGCAGAGAGAGAGATGGTGAGAGTCAGGTGCATGAGAGTCATCACCGAGGAAACTGCAGTGGCGCCGTGGAAACAGCCTCTCAACCGCCAAACTGTCTGAGTGAGAAGCAACAATGTGTGTGTGTGTAAGATGAGGTGAAACAATGTTGCCCTACAACAACAGTGACAGTAAAAAGCAGTCATTGTCTTTGATGCTTGTTAAACATTCATTTTAATAATCTTTCATTTCCACCATCTTTGTTTTTTTTTAACACAAACTCTTATCAGAAAAAATCAATTAAAAAAAATCAGTCTGGTGAAGTCGAAGAATAAAACTACAGAGCAGGAGATGTGAAGTTTTATGTGTCCAGTGAAAGCAAACAGGAGTAGGCTTACCTGGACTTACAGGTGAGGACACTGTGAGTGTGTGTTTGTGAGGATCAGTGTGTATGTGTGGGTGGGTTTTCATGTCTTTGTGGGGACCAAAAATTGGAAGTTTACTATAGTTATGTGGACCAACAGCCCTTATGGGGACTAAATCCTGGTCCCCACAAGTTTGAAGGCATTTTTGAGACTCAAAATGTGGTTTTAGTGTCAGGGTTACAATTGGGTTATGGTTAGGTTTAGGGGAAGGGTTAGGCATTCATTTTTGATGGTCAGGGTAAGCGGCTAGAGAAAGCATTGTGTCAATTAGATGTCCCCACAAGATATGAATACCTGACGTGTGTGTGTTTGTGTGTGTGTGTGTGTGTGTGTGCGTGCGCGTGTTAAGCTTGTATGTGCAGTGGCAGAAAGGCGACAACATTTGTGTTCTTACTGATTTGGTGTGCTCCGGTCGGGGGGCGATCACCGGCGGGGGTTCGGCCTCGTCTTCATCCTCATCCTCAGACACGGTTGCTATGGCGGGCGTCTCCGACACGGCCTTGGAGCTCTGTGTGATGTCACAGGGAGAGAGAGGGCGGAGCCTCAGTGACATCATGGTCACATGAGCCACGAACGATACCAGACCCATCATCGCTTCCTGAATTTCCTGCCACTTCCTCTACTGCTTCACTGTCTCATCATACAGAGGAGTCCTCCAGCCCGTGTTTAGCTCTCCTTCTTCTTCTCTGATTTCAGCCTCCCGCTCTGTCTTTCCACCCTGTTTTCCCTCCTCTCATCATCAGTGCTGTCTGAAAGCTCAGGTCACATCTGGCTTCTGATGCCACTACATGCCACACATCCTACCTTTCTATCCCTCTCTTCCTCTCTGTCTGTCGCTGATAGTCTGACGCTCGGCTGGTGGCCAAGCTGCAGAGACAGGGAAACGGTGAAAGGAGGAAAAGATGCTGATTCACAATGCAGAGAGAGGGAGAGAGAGAGAGCGGGAGAGGAAGAGGGGTGCCATCCTCCTCCTCCCTCCGTCTCTTATTCTCACCTTTACATTTGGGTTTAAATGTGTCTTTCAGAAAACACAAACACTGCGACAAAAACAAAAACTTCCTCATTCATTCAAGTAAGAATCTCTCAGCTTAAAGCTCAAGTCTGATCTCCAGCAATAAAGCTGGCTCTGTATTTGAAACCAGAAAGGACACCTGTGCCATAAGATGCTCAGAAAAAAAGGCATTTATTTCTTCATACTATTGTCTAACAAGAAAACAAAGATGAGCTAAAGTGAGGATCAGTAAAGTAGACTAGCTCAGTAAAATATATTACAATCAAATAGAAAAGTTAAAACTGCTCAAAAGAAAAGCACTTAGATGAAGATGAAATCAGTAACTTTATAAACAAAAATCTAAATAAAATATGTAAAAACCTGAATATATAGAAGAAAAATAGCTGAAAAATACATTCACCTGCTTCCTGTAGGGGTCGCCACAGCGGATCATCTGCCTGTTCCTGCATCCTCCTCTATCACACTAACCTCCTTCACTACATCCACGAACCTCTTCCTCGTTTCCTCCTGCCTGGCAGCTCCATCTCATCGCCCTTTGTCCAGTTTATCCTCTAACCCTTTGCACACGCCCAAACCATCTCAGCCTTGCCTCTCTAACTTTGTCTCTGATAAACTCATTTTTAATCACAAACATCCCAGTTAACATCTTCAACCCTGCCACCGCCGGCTCAAACACTTGTCAATGGAAAAAACACAGCTAAATAAAATATAAATAAAATCCAACATGATAATGTGTAAAGTGTAAAAATGGGTGAAATTAAATTATTTATTGAATTAATTTTAAATAGCAGGGTATAAAAGGCAGTTTCAGAGATGGGAAATGACCTGACTTGTTACCTGCTATCGGCTTAGGTAACGGCTAATTGGTGGAAACATGCAGACACAGCTAATAATGAGAGGAAGCCTTTCTCACAGTGCTGCCTGTATGTGGCTGTGTGAGAGAAAGATGCTGTAAGGTCTTACCGTTGTGGTGGAGGAGCTGAAGGCGTCAGCAGTTTTATCTGAAGGAAAAACAACACAAACACAAAGTTGAGTGTTCAGAGCAGACTGAGCTTTTAGGCTCTGAGGCTCATTATTTGAACTTTGTTTAATATGAACTGAATATAATATGAATATGAAGTTCACCACTCAGTTAGCGTTAATGTGAATGCACGTAGTTGATGGGAACACAGCGAGGGGGTGGGGGGTCTTACCAGTGAAGCTCATGTACTTCTGGCTGTTGGTCGTTTCTTTTGAGTCGTAGAACTTTAAAACATCGAGGACAGCCTGAGGGTTCTTCTTCTGCTCCAGCTTGGTGATGTTGGATGTCTGCAGAAGCCGAGCCCACTGCTCCGGCATTCCCTGCACACACACACAGAGAAACACAATAAAATATCAATATTTTATCCATTTATTTCTGTGAACTGTATTATTATAATTTACCTTCGTCAAAGGCAACATAAAACAGCGAAGAGCAAACTCTCAGAGCTGTAGCATTAAACTGCATTTGCTGCTAACAGAACTAACATCTGTTTCCATTATAAGTTTGTATCTCTGTGAAACACCAACTAATGTGAACATTGAAAAAACACAGCCCTTTGCACCAGAATGTTCCCTAAACAGGCTGAAACATTCAACGTCATTCAACAATTTTAAAGCGTCGTCGTGGATATGAATGCAGCTTGTAAACTAAACTTAGCATTAGCTGATAACTTATCGCTCCACCCTCCAAAAGTGCTCACCTGGCTTCAAAAAAACAACATGGTGGCAGCCAGTATACTAAAGCTGAGGCTTTAAAATGTGAAGTCTAGAAACCATCGAATGACGTCCTGCTTTTACATACAGTCCATGACTACAGTAAGGGACAAAAACACACACACACACACACACACACACACTTCTTCGAGTCCTAACAAGGACGTCTTATCATATTTGTACTTCAGCCACAGATCTGGGTCACATCTCCTTGTTTTCTGGCTCTCTCTCTACTCATCTGTCAGAATCAATCCATTGCACACACTCCTCCACTTCCTGTTCCATCATGTCTGATATCCATCCATCCCACCCACCCATCCATGTATTTACTGTCAAAATTATATTTGGATTACATCAATATGAGCAGGAATGTTCA